>AZIM01000765.1:77166-92247 GCA_000516915.1 Ophiophagus hannah
GGGACAACCATGACCTGGATAACTGAGAACCTCCATAGACCTTTAGGAGACAATGCTTCTGAAAGTGGACATAAAAGGATATATCTTGATGCTGCAAGTAGAATTGCTTCTGTGTCCAACAGCTGGAAGGTACTGTCAAAGGGTTGTGATTCAGCAGAGTAGCCACCAATCTGTTGCCTTCTCAGAGTGGAGGAGAATAAATAGCATGCCACATCCCACACACTCCAGCTGTCCCCAGCATCCAGAGCTCTGCTACCTGACTAAAAATAACATGAGAAACTTTGCTGATTTTCTAACAAAAGAGTACCAGGGGAGGACTAGTTCCAGAAGAAAGACAAGGGAGAGATAAATAGAATTGTTAAGGGATATCTGGGAGCATCTCATAGTAGGAAAGGAAGTGAGGTTTTTATTTTAAACTAAAATGCTTTTCAAAGCACAATACTATCCCTTTGAATGTTAAAAAAATATTAAATGAAAGGGAACCATTTTTTCCACCTCTTTCTTCACTTTTTTTTCCCCCCTTAAAATTTCATATTTTGTCAGGACAGTATACAGTAGGCAATCCTTGGCTTTTGTGGAAAGAATACCCCGGCTCATGCAGAAGTGCAGCTTTTCTGCCACAAACCATTCCCCACTGATCAATATGCTTTCATTCAAGCCATTTGTCTTTTCATAGAAAAGATAGGCACATAATGGACTTTGTCCAGTAACTGCTGATAAGAGCTCTCAAAAGGAAGCTCAGATTCTGCTATAATCTGGGAGAATTCCACACGTCTATAATTAGATAATAGAAAATGTCCCCACCAGAGCAACCTATTGCTGATCGAGGCTTTCTAACTACCGAAAGGACACACATAAGGTGCCAATGGAATCTGGGAAAGATGGAGGGCACAGCAGAATTCATGTTTCTATGTCTTTTAACACCAAATCAGTGCTAGAGCCAGTTTGGTCCAGTGGTTAAGGCACCAAACTAGAAGCCAGGAGGCTGAGAGTTCTAGTCTTGCCTTAGGCATGGAAGCCAGATGGGTCACTTTGGCCTAATCACTCAGTCTAACCCACCTCACAGGTTGTTGTTGATGTAAATAAAATAAAAGCAAATGAACAATATGCAAACTTATTTCCCCCGGCAGCTGGTTTAGTATATTCCCAGACACACCTTTGGAAAACATTGGTATTTTTTTCATACTCCCCCCCCCCATAATCTTGCCCCCATTTGCAAAAAGGGGTTATCTTGAAATCCCACATTGAAATGGGCTAGCCATTAAAATGTCTGCCTACTCATCCCAGTGTTTCATCCACTCTATGGGGGTAGCCATTAAAATGTCTGCCTACTCGTCCCAGTGTTTCATCCACTCTATGGGGTAGCCATTAAAATGTCTGCCTACTCGTCCCAGTGCTTCATTCACTTTTACACTTGGCAAAATCTGGGTTTTCCCAATCAACAGTAGGCAAATGTGAGAATGGATATTAGCTGAAGCAAGGAGGCAAGAAGGAAAGATGTTGTGGCCCTGTTAGACAGGTTTGTCAGATATGAAAATAATCTCCTCAGTTTATAGCACCTTTTTCAGGAGCTACGTGGCAACAAGGAGAGGGTCAAAACTGTTTGCCAGACAGAAGAAAAGAAAGTAACAGCCAGGTTATATTTCCACACTGGGAAACCAAAACCATGTTGGCTCAGGAATTCTGGGAGTTGAAGTCCACAGGTCATAAGGAGCTATAGATGCTCACCCCTGCTCTGGATGCATAGCTGCAAACAGCTTCCTACAATCCTCAAAATATGTTAAAATGCCTTTTGAGAGTGAGGGAGGAGCAGGATGACATTTCAGCCCCCTCTCATGCCTACAGTGGTTTTCTTCCCACCTCCCCTCAAATGTTTGTAGGTAAACAGCAAACATAGCCCCAAGGAAGATCTCTTTCCTTTCATCTTTTTCAGTTCATTTAGATTTACCACAAGCTACATGTGAATGATGAGTTCATATATGATATGGTACATTGCATCCTGTTTCTTTTTTATTTCTCTAGCCCAAGGACTGAACGGCTCTGCATGTCTCTGTCTTATTAAATATGCATGACTCTGGGTGGGGGACATACATGGCATAACATTCAGCTGCCTTGAGGAACTTCCGAGGTTTTACAGTGGAAGATGTGGAAATCCACTTTTGTTTTTAGAGTGCAATTCCTGTGTTGGTAAGCCTCTGCTTTGCAAAATAATTTAGAAGACAGATTGGGGGAAAACATGAAGTATTGTAGAAAACCAACAATCCTGTACCGTAAGATCTACTTCAAAAATTACAGTGTTATTTCATATGTTAAAAAAAACTATTGACACATAGCTCATGGTGTATAGTACATATGGACTACTAATTTTAAGTATAAAAAAGTGAAAAACCTTCAGTAACCTTAAGGTCTCCCTTCCCAAATCCTCTTTCATCCATGGATGCTTGTCCTAGACTGTTCATGGGTGCTGCTTGATGGACAGGAAAACATAGTTGTGATTGTGCCGTACAACGTGGCATGCTCAGAGACCATGCAAAACATCAGGCACTCTTCATGGTTGTGGGGAAAAAAAGTGCTTGGGAACAGTGAGGGATACACTGCTTCATTATTAGTGGTGCTTAATGGATTCCTCTCTAGACAAACGTAATAAATGGTAATGATAGCTCTTTATGCATCTTGATGATTGAAATCACAAAAGTAATTGGATAAGATATGAAATGGACTGAAAGCATGGAAAGAAATAATCTTAGAATAAACACAAGGACCCTTGAAATCTCCTCAGTTGCTCCTGGTTGGAGTTACCTGATTAAGAATGAAGAAATGATCTGGCCAGCATCCCTGCAAACTGTTGGCCCTGCTTTCTCTAATGTTCTGAGCTCATGGCCAAGCTGACCTCTCATGGCTGTAATAACATGAGGCACCAATGCAAAGGAGAATTGGATTTGTAGTTGTGATTCATAATGAACCAAACAGACACTGCATGGAGATAAAATGTGTTCTTCCTCCCTAATGGCTACTGCTGTTATAGGAACATAAAGACCTGGAATCTTGATAACTACAGTTCAAGAAGATTCATATCCATGCCTCCACAGTCAGTCAGTCAGTCAGTCAGTCAGTCAGTCAGTTAGTCAGTCAGTCAGTCAGTCAGTCAGTNAGTCAGTCAGTCAGTCAGTCAGTCTGCCTGCCTGCCTATCTATCTATCTATNTCTATCTATCTATCTATCTATCTCCAGCTTTTATATTATATATACTAAAGATTGTAGTCCATCATAGTCCAGCAATAAACAATAAACAAACTGGTGCCCTCCAGATAACTTTGGAATATAACTCCCATCGCCCCTTATTTGCCATAAATTTGCCATCCAAAACATGTAGCTGCTCACAGTTTTCTTATCTATTATAAACATGAAAAAAAAAGAAACTAGTCAGGCAATATCACCAGTGTATTTAGGAGATATAATTACAGCCTGTGCGTATTTAGCTAGGAGAAATCTTCACCTGACTTAAGTGATGCATAGATTCCAGTTGCAAGAGCTTTAGCTTCAGCTGGCAGAAATGCAGTCTTTGGCTTTTGATTAAGAATCTAAATAATATTGTAATTATTAGTGTCAAGTAGATACTGTATAAGTTAATTGGAAAACTAAAGAACAAGGCTTTGGTTATCACTTCAGAGAAAGTCCTCAATTATCCCAGTGAGTTCTGTCCTTCAGTGATCCTTTGCATCACAGATATTACTGTATGTTCCTACATCTATGCCCTACACAGCAAGATCAAGAGAATTTTTAAGCTATCTTATAGACATGCTTCCCCTTCTTACTGACTTTCTTGGTAACTTTATGATTATGACTATCTTTACAAAAGATACCTCCTTGGGGCTAAATAGAAGGGCTAAGTTCTTGTCCTTAGGCAGGCCGAAAGCTACATTGGCATAATTTGCTGCCTCCACTGGAGATTCTGACCTTGTTGTACTCCAGTGCTGAGAAATGGTGTTGCCTTCATTTATGGTGGAGAGGTAGGTCACATAAAGGACAAGGAGAGTTATATATTTCCATAGCTTTGTTTCCTTTTCAATTCAACCAGTGGGCTTGCTCTGGGTTTGTGCAAGTGTTCTTCTATAAGATGCATTCAAAGAGAGTATCCAACTATTCCAGACAGTCAGACTACTTTTGGACATGGGTTTAAAGCTACTCCAGAGGAGCACAATACCAGAGCAAATTTTGACCAGTGTCTAAACTCACTGGTCTAAACATTGGCTCAAAGCTGTCACCGCCCCTGTCCCAGAGCTTATTAAGAAGACTAACTGGTGGATGTTTCCCACCAGCTAGTTGGTTGGCTAGTTGATATTGGGTGATAAGGGAGAGAACCAAAAACCAGGTGACTCCATCAATATGTAACATTTATTTATTTATTTCTAAAATTTATTTGCTGTCCATCTTACCATAGGGTAATTCTGGGCAGCTTACAGTCATAAAAATATGTCTATACATATACAATTGAAAACATAATTAAAACCAAACATTAAAACCTAAGGACACATGGGTAGAGTGGGGGTTTGTGTGAAATGTTGCTCGATCAACTACTTCCACTGTGCTGTCCCCCATTGGGACCCCAAGCTGACTGTAAGAACCACATCTTTAGGCCCTTACGAAAAGATAGGAGAGTTGAGGCTAACCTCACATCAGGACCCAAGATATTCCCAAGATATTCCAAGATATTCCAGAGATATTCCAGAGGGCAGGAGCAACAGCAGAGAAGGCCCTCCTCCAGCCAGAATAATCGGAATAATAAACTCTGTCAGCAGGAGTCGTATGGGTCAATCCCAGTGGGGTGAGATGGTCACTCAAGCAATGTGGATCCATGTCATGAAGGGCTTCACCAACACCTTGAATTATACCCGGAAGCAGACTGAAAACCAATGTAGCTCATGGAGCAATGGTGTTACTTAAGGCTCCCAAAACTCCCTGCACTTCCGCCAAGCTGCCCATGCTGCTGCTAACATGAATTTGCCTTGTACATCATAAAGATCAACATAGCATCTGTGGCAGGATAGATACTGTCAATAGGACAGAAAATTTTACATCTCTATATGTTTATCTAGTTCAAGAAATGGTAGACAGTATTTTAATTTGATTCTGAAGAAGAGTTCAGTGTTAGCCATGATAATGCTACCAATTTTACAAATGCTAACAACCTTTATATAATATTCTTATAGCTAACGACGGTTCATGTAGCATGTCCATTATACCACTTTATAAACTTAATTTATAGCAATACAACTCCTGTCTCCGCTAATGATGCATTACCAGAATGATGGCTGAATGATGCTATAAACACCTAATAATGAAATGCTCACAGTTTTTTTATTTCTATATAAATACACGTCTAGTGTATCCATAGGCTACAATCTCACCCATGAAGTACTACAGCTTATTAAATTAATTGGGACACCTGTAATATTTGATTGTTGAAGCCCATTAATGACACAAGCAGCCTTCTAACCGCAAAATGCATATTGTGCATGTGTGTATTCAGTAGCTTCTCAAGAACATTTTTGCATAATGGTTTTATTTGGTAATTTAAGTTGAACAACTATAAGAAAGCAAGCTGTCTTTGTACTCGCTTCCCTTAAAATGCATCCTAAAACTAAAATATACTGCACAAACAGCAGGCTGGATTCTTTTATCAAGCTGCCACTTATGCCTGAAGCAGGATGCTTATAGTTCTGTGTATTTTTATTATAGTTGGGTTAAAAAAAAACTTTCAACCTAAGAGACTCAAGCAGCTGTGAATCAATATCATACGGCTGCGATTTCTATGGCAACCAACTTTGGTATTGGGAAAAAATGAAAAGTGTACATGAATGTACATATGGATTTCCTCCCCTTGCATGCTTATACAGAGTTCTTTGAACTGAGAGAAAGAGAGAGAGAGATTTTCCTAACTGTATACACATCTCAGTAAAACCTCACAGTGATGATGTGATTTAAGGTTGTTGGTGGCATAACGTAGATTTTAAGGGCCTGTCAGACCCTTAAGTAAATCCTCTAACTAAAAATTATCCTTGACTCCATTTGTTGAGAAAGGTATAATTTTATTAGAATTAAGTGCATTGCAGTAATCCATAGCCAGAACTGAGAATTGTGCACCAAAATCCCTAAGTTCAACTTTTCTCTCCCTTAACTACCTCCCATCACTGACCCCTCCATGACCAATCAGGTTCAAGCAAGAAGTTTTCAGAATGGTCACTTCAAGTGTAAGTTGGTATGTAGCTGCCTTCTCCTCCCAGTTGGGTGACCTTGAAGCAGCATCTCAGGGAGATACAGAAGTTACTTTCATTTTCCCCCAAGCATTGTCCCTCCCATTCACCCTCCCTAGAGTTCATGGCAGACTGTCACCCCATGACAGCAAAGCATACAAGGAAGCATAAGGTGGCAGCTGACAAGGCCATTCAGATAATGCTGGATATGCAAAAGCCCATTGAAACCAGTACAACTCATTGATGAATTCCATTCCTTTATTTCATGATTTAGGGTCCTCTTAATATCCTCTTTTCAAAAAAGAATGACAAGGGTTAAAAAATTGTTGTTGTTTTCTCCTTTCTTTCACAAGGTCCAAGATAACTTCTAAAAGAAACCTTTGAAGGCAGCTGGGCAATTCTCTTTCAGCTCATCCTACTTCACAATGTTTTCTAGTGGGGGGGTTAGAAGGGAGTGCCATATATGCCACATTGAGCACCTGTACAACATGCAAATTAAATAAAAAATATTATTCAGGCTACTCAATATGTATTCAGACAGTTTTACCTTTTACTCAGTTTCTCCTTTAGTAGGAGAGGCATCACTGTCAAGATATTTTTAAGGCTTCCCTATCTCCTCTTCTTCTTCTTCTTCAGTTTGATCAGAAAGACAAGCACAAGCAACCCATATTTTACAATGTCTACAACAACAAAGCAGGAGATAAGCAGCTGAGTTGCAATGTGTAAAAACCTCCCAAAGCAAAGGGGGCCATTTTTTGATTTCCCTCCACAACAGAGCAAAACTTTGGACTTCATTCATTCTAAGAGACTCTGGATAGGCCCCCTCTGACTCTTAGAGGCCAAGCATTTTGCTGTTTCAAAGTATTTTAAGTATTGGACTGATGGAAAATGGGCACCCTGTTCTCTAAGGAACAAAAAATATGGCCCTGGTTAACTGACTCGGAATAAATTCTGCCCTAGGAATAAATAGTCAACACGGAGAGCCATTTACCACCTTGCAAGAACTATGCAAAGCCTCCACAACAATGGGAGCAGGTACAAAGCGTTTTTTAAAAGCACTAAAGCAACCACATTAAAAGCTGTTCTCTGCTGTTTCCTCAGCCAGAGCCACTTCTCTTCTTTTGAAACCTTGAGAAATAGGTGTTTCCTACCAGTTTCTTTGTGTAACAATACAACCTCTTTTGAAAGCTCCCACCAAAACCCCAAATACAAAGAAAAGGTTTTCTATTGTTGCAACTTTACAGATGGGCGAATGTGCCTATTTTGATTTTTTTCCCCTCCACAGTATTCTTACTTCCATTAATCTATGAAGTTTCTTTCTCTTTTTTCTCAATTTATCATTTTTCCAAATCTAACTATAATGTTTAGCCTAACGAAGAGAAGGCCCCTAGATGGTAGTTCTCTTTCAATACTTGAAGGGCTGACATAGGGAAGAAAGTGTTGAGTTATTCTCCAGACCACTTGAGGGCAGGACAAGACACAATGGGGTGGAAGCTTGTCAGAGGGAGATTCCATCTGGACATAAGGAGAAGTTTCCTGACAGTGAGAATGATTAATCAATGGAGCAACTTGCCTCCCAGAGTTGTGGGTGCTCCATCAGTGGAGGTATTCAAAAAAGTATTGGACAGCTATTTGTCTGGGATGCTGTAAGGACTTCCTACCTTGGGCAGGGGGGTTGAACTAGAGGACCTCGTGTTTGTTTAAAAAATGGGTGAACTGCCTTGCAAAAGTAATGGCAAGGAAAAGGAAAAAAGAGGGGAGTGGAATGGAGTGGAGAGGGGAAGAGGAAGGGGTAGGGGAAGGGGAAGGGGAAGGAAAGGAAAGGAAAGGAANAGGAAAGGAAAGGAAAGGAAAGGAAACTTTCTGAATCCTAATTAAGTTTGGAGATTGTACATGATTCTAAAATACAAAATTAAGTCAGTTTGCCTTTAAATGCAAATTAAATAAATCTCTCCCCAGCTTTTACACTGTATGGATAATATGCTGTGTGTTAGGGTTCTTGTGAACTATTTAATTTGTCCTAGCTTTTAAGATTGGAATAAAGTTGTTTTTAACCTAGTATATTCTGTATAAATGAGTCCCATATTTCATTATATTTGTCCATACAAAGTCTATGTCCATAGGCAATCTGCTCATGTGGCAAAAAAAATCATATAGATGTATTAGAAATATATACATACTTGTACTTGAATATTTGCATTAAATATATATATAGAATTATAATTTACAATGACATATCATATTATATTTTCTCTTTCCTCTATGGTATTTCAATTTTGGGGGGATTTTTTTCTTTTTGACAATTATTGTTGTGTGTTGCTTTTTTCTTTATGCTATTATTTATTTATTAAATTTATATGCTGCCCATCTCACTGCGAAGCAATTGCAGATGGCTTACAACACCATAAAAGCACAGCATAAAAACAATTAGAATTAGAATGTTAAAAACATGAATCATTTAAAATTAAAACATTCAAAGTTATTACAGGCATAAAACCATTTGTGTAGCGACCGTTTGAAGTTACAATGCCACTGGAAAAAAGTGACATGACCATTTTTCCCACTTACAACCATTGAACATCCCCATGGTCACATGATCAAAATTTGGGCACTTGGCAATTGGCATGTGTTTATGACAGTTGCACTTCCCAGGGTCATGTGATCGCCATTTGAGACCTTCTTAGCCAGCTTCCACTAAGCAAAGTCCATGAAGGAAACCAGATTCACTTAAAGACTACATGATTCACTTAACTGCAGTGATTTGCTTGACTACTATGGCAAAAACGTTGTAAAGTGAGACGAAACTTAAACCTCACTAAACTCACTGCCCTTGCCTAGCAACAGCAATGTTAGACTAGGCTCAATGGTGGTTGTCAATTGAGAATTGCCTATAATTAAAAAGCATCAATAAACACCAGACCGCTTTGGGAACCACAAAGAGGGAAGAAGCTTTTTGACTAGAGGTATCTACAGCTACACCTTTGCAACACCAGCCTGGGTCCCAGGCTGACAATCTTTAAATAATGGCAACCAGAAAAATGCCCACCTCAGCAGCTATAGAGATTGCGTCTTTGAGGCTGAGCATGGATAGTGGGGCAGCCGAGTACCCTGGGAAGCAATTAGATACGGTATCCAAAGCGAGACCAAATGCTTCATCTTATAAAAGTTCCATTTTGCCAAAGGACAGATAAAAATAGCTAGCAGGCTCCTCAGCATGTTAAGCTTCCCTAGCATGAGCAAGGCAGGAGAGAAGCTATGACAGAAAGAGAAAATATGCTTGGGAAAAGTACATCCATCTAAACTGGACATGCTGGCCTAGCCATTCAAAACTCCAGAAAGCTTTTGTTCGAACGGCCTCCTTGGAGAGAGCTGGTGGGTGCAGATGGGGACATGCTCTCAAAAATCCTTTCAATGGGAAGGTCTTCCTTTTATCCTGTCTTCTTGGCTTCCACCTGAGAAAGACCAAAAGTCCAAGCAGATGCTTTAAAAGAAGTCTGGACCAAATGAGGAGAATAGCTGAAGCTGAGAATTCAGAAACAGATGGGGAAGGAGAGCAGAAGCTCCCATGATAGCTACCAGCATTGATACTGCCAACTTGCAGGCCATCTGGCCAGCATTTCAAACCACGACAGCGAAAAGAGAAAAAAGAACGAGAAAAGGAAAAGAAAAGAAAAGAGAAAAGAAAAGAGAAAAAAGAAAAGAAAGCCAGAATTTAAGGAAATGAACACCATGGGAGCAATGAGAGACTGCAGGGACTTAAAGCTGAAACTTTAAATAAAATGTTCAAAAAGGGCTTTCCATACCAGCAGAGACTATAAAAAAAACTATTAAGATGTAAACAAAGGCCAGAGCTTCTATTACTTAATTTCAGGTTTTCATATCAGTTCAGCATGTAACGGTTGCTAGCTATTTAATCAAAACTTAATTATGTCATCATTGATGCAAAAGGCATAATGTTTGATGATTTGGGTGGGTGGGGGTCACAAGTACTGGAATTTTTGCAGAAAATCTATTTTTGTGATGACTGATGTACAGCTAGTTCCAGTTGCTCTGATACAGTTCCAATTTTCTGTTTTGGTTCAGTTCCTTTAATTCCAGTTGCCCTGATATTCAATTCAATTCAATTATATTTTTTTGGTAAAAGCACTGAGCATTTATAAAGCAGAATGAGTTTTCGAATGCAAGGTTTCAAAATCTGCATGTTCTTATAGAAGCATATTTGTGTATGTGTGTGGCTGGGAGGGGGGAGGCATTCCTTCAGGATGTTTTAACCCCATGTTTCATAAAGTGGCACAATCAAATTATCCTGTTTCAGAGACATTATGTGAAGACCTAGCTTTCTGGAGAAGGGTCTAATGCTGGGAAAGATGGAAGAAAAGAAAAGATGGTGACCATCAGTAGCAACGTGAATGGACTCAGTTACAGTAATGATGACTGCACCATTTGAAGACTTGAAAGTCCAGGTTAGGGACAGATGATCATGGAGAAAATCTATCTGAGTAGTTGCTAAGGGTCAACAACAACTTGAGGGTGCATAACCATCATTTTTAAAGTGGAGATCAACCTTCTCACCCCGGGAGCATAGAACATGAGACCTTTCCCTCCCTTTCAGTTGTTTCTAGATGAGTGCCCAAACTGAGAAAGCCAAATGACCCCCAAAACATTTTTAAAAAACCATATCCAGAAGTCTGTGTTTTCAGAAGTACCAGAAAAGCTTTAGAAGGAGCAAAATCAGGCCAAGGAAGATTGTATCATGGCAATGGAATGCAGACTGATCATAGACTTTTGGGGGAGAAAAAACTCCTCAGGATGATCAGGGGATGGAAAGGAGTGTTCCCAATAGTCAACATATAATTGGAGGTCTCATCAAAGCTGATACACATGCTCACTTATGACTTTAATACCATTTATTTCTATTTCCACAGAAATCCCCTATTGCTATTGCTCACCCTATTGCTCCAAAGCTAAAAAAAATCTTCTGTGAGGGTTAGCAATTAGCCCAAATGATTGCTGAATTAGATTTATTCACCTTCAAGAGGTTTGTGGGTGTGAGTGGTGAGCTTACATACTGGTGTAGATGCTATACTAGCTCTTCGTTTTAACATAGTCTCTCCAGATTGAATCACCAGAACCATTTCTTTTAAAATTGATTTTCAATCTAACAGTTTACCCTTCCTTCTGAAACTACTCTTTAATACTTTCACCCACTGTTCATATCAGAGAAAATCTTTATGGATAGGTACTATAAAAAGGATAGACTAGTGAGTTGAAGATGGACGCCTCCCAAATTTTTTGTTCACATACAACCTCCAAATTATGAAAATCTATCCATGCTGAGGAGAAATACTTTTATGAACTACTACATTTTTTAGCAATCATTTGTATACAGGAGACCTTAATGGCCAATATCACAAATAGAAAATCCAGATTTAAATTCCAATTTAAATGTTGGTTTGATTATGAATGTATCAAAGCTAATTAGTGGGCAGATGCAGGGCCTACAGAACCGGGAATGGTCATTCATTGTTCAACCCTCTATTGCAGGGGTGTCAAACTCACGATAACACATTGTCATTATGTGAAGTATGGCAACTTTTTCTCCCTTCACTAAAATGGGGATGGGCATGGCCAGCGCATGATGCATCTGGCCTGCGGGCCACGAGGTTGACACCCCTGCTTTATTGGAACCAAAAACATTTTATAGATGTTTGCTGAAAAAGAAAAAGCAGGGGACTCAGCTGGCATAAGTTAGCCCAGACAAAACTTAAAATAAAGAACCTCTGCATTTTAGTACCTTGTAGCCAATGCTTCCCAACATTTCCCTGGGACAGTTAAATTAATGGCACCTGAGGTTTGGATTGAAATACAATGTTCATTTAAGTGAGCCAACTCCTGAGTTAACTTTAGATCATATTTCAGACTGGCCTCCAGCACACTCTCTGAAACTTTCAAATGGATAGTGAAGAAAGCTAAAAAATGAATCACAGAACTAATCAATTCAGAGTTCTGACAAATCATCAGCCTCAAATTCTCATATTTATGACTTATTATGCAAAGGTCCAGGTCCCATGAGAAGTCCACAATGCTGGGAAAAGTGGAAGATACAAG
This sequence comes from Ophiophagus hannah, assembly GCA_000516915.1. Taxonomy (NCBI): domain Eukaryota; kingdom Metazoa; phylum Chordata; class Lepidosauria; order Squamata; family Elapidae; genus Ophiophagus; species Ophiophagus hannah. Next base: position 89,528 of record AZIM01000765.1, read on the forward strand.
GAGGACAACCAGCAAGAAGGCGGATGGAGTCTATTACAATATTGATGGGTGCACCACAGAGAGACCTGAAGGGCCAGGGGTGTCAAACTTACATCATCATGGTGGTGTCACGTGACATATAGGGAGTTTTTTTCCCCTTCACTAAACGAACCTGGGGGGGGGACAGCACGTGATGCATCTGGCCCGTGGGCCATGAGTTTGACACCCCTGATTTAAGCGATAACTAAGAGTGAACACTGAGCTAATAGCATATAATCCATCTCTTAATCAACTACTCAGCTAAGAAAACAGAAAAGCAACGAGAGATGATCTGACTCTACCCCAATCTCTAAAGGATAATTCTGGACTGTGGGTTTCAAAACTGGCTTCTTTACTGACCCGCAAATGAACACTTTTTCCAGATTCCTGATGAATGAAGCCAGTGAATTAAGTGCCAATCTGTAACAAAGAAGAAAAGCTTGTCTCCTAAGTAAAAGCAGCAAGCTGCATGCCATATGCCTCCATGGGAAATTAACTGATTGGCTATTCAGGATAAGGTACCGATCAAAGAGCAAGCTGGGTTCAAATTGGGTCAATCAACACTTACTTAAGTGTTAATGTGCTGCACCATCTAGTGGAAAAATATTCTGACTACAGGGATCTCTTTAGTTCAACTTTACTGGTTTTAAGATAGCATTTGAGTCAATGCTCTAGGGCAGGCTTGCAGTCATTGCAAATTATTTCTTTGATGATAAGATTTTATGATTTTATGAAAACATCTCAATGCAGATCAAATGTTGACCCTGATTCAAAAAAAGGTGAGCCAACTTTTTATTTACCTTTACATTAATTCCATAATTTAAGCTTTGTCCAAATCTGAATTCTATCCATTTCAGCTTGCAAAAGAATTCTTTCTTTTGCTGATGAACCCAACCAATCCATCATGTAACCAGATAAATCATCCAAATTCTTCACTTATAACCTGGTAGGATAAGACTCATCATCAACTGTGATAAAAGAAACACAGAGTATTGGTCTTCTCAGTTCGCTTGGTAGTCACAACCATTTCTGGAAGATAACTAATTAAGCTTTTAACTTTTCATCACTTTTCTATGCCATATAATAGGAATAAATAAAAACTCATTGATAAGGGCTACAGATCTGTTCAGGCAATTTTGCATTTTGCCTGTAATAAAAACGGCAGCTGTGGAATGTACCAATGCTATAAACATCTTTACAGCTAAGGATTAGCTTTCTGCTATATGGATCACAAATCTGCAGATTCAATACTTTTTTTTTAATTCACCAATCTGTTATCAGTTACTTTCTAGGAAGGGTTACTACATTTGGCTCTATACCTTTTACTGTTTAGACAGTTTCAGTATAGTTCTGCTTGATCTCTCTTTCTCTCTCTGTCTCTCTCTCTGTCTCTCTCTCTGTGTCTCTCTCTATTTCTCTTTCTCTCTTTCCACATACACACTTACTTTAATTCTGTCTTAAAACTTTAGATCTTATTTTTTTAATCTTATCTTTTTTTCTCTGCAATAGTATGTATCATCTCTGATATTTGACTATAAATAAAATTTACTCATCCCCGTTTCAGAAATTCACCTGAAAATGACTAACAAGTTGAAAGAAGATTAAAAAATGGGAGAGTCACAACATTTAATTAGTTGGAAAGGTAGACCTCGGGTCAAATAAACTAAATTGGATATTCTAATAATGTATCATCTCAAAAGAATAAAGGGAGCATTAATAGCTTTTTTTTCTAGTTTACCCAGTAAAAATGACTGTGACAAGGCCACTGAAAATTATTGAGACCTCGTCTTTCATATCTAAGGCCAATGCTAACTGGCCAACAATCTTAGCTTTCTTAATCTGTTTTCAATCTTCCTCAAGTATCTTCCCCAAATTTAAGGTCTATGCCTGAATATATTGTCAATGCCAAGAGAGGCTGCTGCTAAGATCAACTGACAGACAATTCAAAGCATCATTTCCATTGGTAAAAAGGAAGATGGTCTTCTATTACAACATTCAGAGTCAAGCATTCAGTTAAAATTGTTAGCAGTGAGAGTAAGAAGACTATAGTCATTCCACCAGATTTAGTTATTTTCAAGGGACTGTTTGGAAGTAATCTCTTACTATAATCTAGAAATAATTGACTTTCAAATTCTCCACTGGATCATTGGCACATAAAAACTGTGCTTCTGTTTAGGAACACTATAGTCAATTCCTGAATGGCCAGTATTTCAGAGTTGCCAGGTTTAGACAGAATCTCTATTCTAAATGTCCTTGAACAAATGAACTAGCACTCATTTGCCAGCTGCCATTGGTGACAGGAATTGCATCTGGATTTAGGAAGTAGAAGAGGCTTCCAGTTGAATTATAATCCAGTCTTAGTTGGCAACCGACTAAAGTTTGCTGATTAGATTTTGTACAATGAAATGATAGAATCCAGAGACCATAGATAGAGTCAATGGAATCACCTTCAAGCTCCAGGTACAGTGTCTTGTTTGCTGATGCCTCCCAGGAGTATGATTTACTCCTCTTATCGAACCAACAAGGAAAGCATAACAATCCTGGGTTTAAATCCTCCTTTCACTGGAATAAGGAAAATATGGATCTTCAGGTGTTATTGAACCAGCACTGCAGATTTTGCACCAGGTAGGAAAGAAAAATCATTTTGGCTATAAGATTGCAGTTTTCTGCTTATACCTGACACTGGATTTATACCCTGGCTA
>AZIM01000765.1:197179-207323 GCA_000516915.1 Ophiophagus hannah
AATTTTGAGTAGTTTGGAGAACTGGCACATACCACCTCTGACTGGAGANGCCCATCAAGCCACACCACGCCCACAGAACTGGTAGNNAAAAAATTTGAATCCCACCACTGGCCTGTGTGCAGCTCGACATGCAGCTAAACCCACCTATCCTCCAATAAAACAGACTGTGTGCATAGATCTAAATGCTTTATTGAAAGAACAAGATATGGTGAAACTGGGGAAAATAGGAATACACACACTGAGACCCAAATACAAGATAGACAGTATTGAGTTACATAACAATTAATAAATACAAGCAAGTTAAATCTCACCAGTGATGCTCTATGTGTGGGATGTGAGTTTGTCCTTGGATGACCACGTGCCACAGAATAAGATGGATTCTACTTTGTGCTTCTGCCTTCTCCAAATGCTAAAGGAAATGGAGTCTGACTTCCCAGCGTGCACTTATTTTGAGAATGCAGGCTGATGGGTAAAGGGGTGGGCCAGCTTCAAACAATATATTTGGTATTTGTCTCTCCAGCCACTAGATGGAGCTAGAGAGCAACAACAGTATATAAAGGTTATATGCTGGTGCATGACAATCGTGTCACGTGACATATCACAATGTTTTTTGCCTTTGCGGAGCTGGGATGGGCATGGCCTGTGTCTGACACATCCGGCCCATGGACCACCAGTTTAATACCCCTGCTTGGGTCCAGGTAGATTCTGCACACCTTTCTCCAATCAGATGATCACACCTGCTGAAGGTTACTTCCTAATAGGAGTTATGAGAGCAGAGGATGCACTGAGAGGTGATGGCCCTTCTCCTCAGGAGTAGCTTTCCCCCAAGTGAAGGTGGCTCTTATTTTTATGACCTTCTAAAAATAAAAACTTAGCTTTTTTCAAAAGAACTGATTGTGTACTATCATTGGTTCTAGAATGGTTATTCTTTAATATGTTCAGTTTAGCCTGTATCAATTTTTTACATCTGTTGTAAGAAACCTGATTTGAGAAAAAAAAGTAGATTTATAATAGTTGCATTATTATTATGTTGGTGTAGTTGTTATGAGATGCGTTTTGTGTTTTCTCACTTCCTGCTTCCTGTTCAGTTTGGACATTTGCCTTTCCCGTGCTGTCCTCGTCTTGGGTAGATCTTTTTTTTCTTCCACATTTCAAATAATTATCAAAGCATATAAATGCAAAGCCATTCTGCTTTCTGTTTAATATTGCTAGATGGTTTTTTATATTTTATCATATTTCAAAATAACAGCTCATGCATTTAAAAAAAATACTCCTTGTCAGCAATTTGAATTACAAAGAATGGAATAAAGAATGCCAAAAGAAAAGATGTGTGCAATTCAATATTCCATTTTGCAGAAGGACTTTATGACGTTACATATAACAAAGGAGTGAGGTATAAATGACTTATAAAACAATGGCAGTAGAACACATTACACAGCATTTATCAATAGTTAATAGGTATTTATTCTAACTGAAAGATACTGCAACTGAGGATTTGATTTGCACTCTTTTTCATTTGTGGCACAGCCAATCCTGTTTGATCCAAATTCATTTTGGACACAGAGACTTGATTCAAGAGCCCTTTCCCTAGAGTAGGATGATCTTTCCTATGGTGAAATTCTGCTGTAACAAGGACATAAAAGGTTCGTGTGGGATTCTGCCTGCAAAAAAATATTTTAGTATGGATTGGCTCGTTAGAAAATGTAATGAAAAGGTGGTATGAAATATGTTAAATCAGCTGCTATAAAATGAAGTTCAAGAAAGGTATATTTGAACTGATGTCCTCGTAGATGATAGTCCTCAGATTACTGTTGGTGGCATGTTTTTAGATTAAGTCATTACTGAAATTGAACAATCACAAGATGGGCAATGGTGAAAGTAAATTGAATGGCAAGGAAAATAAACAGATGCACGTAATAGGACACCTGAAATAAGTTCAGATCTTGCAAAGCAGAATAGCCAAATTAATACAGCAATAGAACTCAGATTAATGATATTTTGCAAACCGTTGATGTCCCCAAGATACTTACAGGCAGTTTCCCCCCCTTTCTTTCTACAAAGGAAGTTATTTGTATATTTTCCAATAATATTCTGCCTCATGTTAAAAATTAAGACTTTATGTGGGAAAAAAATCATAATGTGATATATCCCAAAAGGAAATTCTGGTTAATATTTGGATAGTATAGTGCAGGTAGTCCTTTTTCTGCTACTTGCCTCATTTAGTGTCTGTTCACCTGCACTATACAAAATACTTAACCAGATCTAGAGGCCTTGCAACAATGCAGTAAATGACCACAACATCAATTTCTGGATCAAAACAACAGACAAAAGGGAAGAAAGAGTGCTCATGAAGATATGTTTTCCAGGCTTTTTACAAAGTACAAAAATTCCTGGGGATACTGGGATGGGGAAAAGTTTGATACTTTTTACATTTTCTAGCCACCTTCCTCTTTAGAGTCTTTCAATCAACATGTCAGCTTCAAGTAGCAATCTCTGAGGGTTCCTATGATTTAAAGATTTGCATTCGTTCCATCTATCGTTTTTAAGTTATTGTGATTTGACTTACAAGTCCCCAAAATGTTGGGAAGAGGTTGTGTCAAAGAGATTTAAAAAAAAAAAACCATCTTCTCCACCCAGCCTGTTAAGAGAATTCTGAACTGATAGAATACAGATAAAATATGAGTATCACTAATAAACAGCAGCTGCACAATATGGGAAGTTGGAACCTTCCACAAAATATCTTTTAAGATGCTTTTGGCAGAGAGTTCAGGATTGCCTTGACCAACACTTTCCCAGATGTACCGGATTATGGGCTCTCTCTGTTAGAAGCTCTCAAGATAATGCTTTACATTCACAACCACACCTGGCTTGAATATTACAATCAGCTCCATTTTATTTTGATATTTTTCTCTCTCTCTCTCTCTTTCTGTCTCGCTCTCCATGTGTACCATTTTCCTACCTCGTTCATTTTCATTTCTCCAGCCACCCTCCACTCCCCCTGCCTTTTTATCACTTAATACATTTTCCTCATTATTGGCATCTGGGCTACGTGCTCCATCACAAACACCAAAAGACCAAATCAAGATGAAAAACAACAACAGGAACAAAAAGCGAGCAAAAAATATTCCCATTTCAGATGGAAGAGCAGATGGCGCTCTTGGCACTTCAGAGGGTTTTAAACTGACCCTGTGCACCAAGCCCGAGAAAGACAGACTGTCACCACTGACTGTGAAGCACTAAAGAGACCTGCTTTTCCTATGTAATGTACAATAGCATTTTGTAGCTTCTTCTGCCCAAATGGTGCACTGCAATGAAAATGAGAAATATCCATTCACACCAGACCATGCTAATCCTGAATCCTTGACATAACTGCCCAAAGAATATTTCTTCAGAAGCCTATAGATGTGTGTGTGTAAGGATTTGTTGTAGAGTGCAGTAAGGTTTTCTCCATCCAAAATATCAATGTTCTAGCATATACTAGTTAGCAGTATATTGTCTACTGTTTAACAGTTACTCCTAAAACCTCAGAGGAGCAGGTTCTGGGCTAAGGAGAATGAGGTAGCATATAATATCCAAACTTCATGCCATTCAAACACTGAATAACCTTCATTGAACTTAAGGGGGTTTCTTCAAAAGAGGCATGAATACGATTGCAGCTATGGTTCATAGAGCGTACTAAGGAGTTTCCTTGCTTCAGTTCGAATAAAATAAGAAAAATAAAACTTGTCACAATGTTTTGTAAATCATAATTATGGGAACCCAGCCTTGTGTGATTTATTCAAGAAGCCATGTTAAGCAAATAAGATTATTGCAGACTTCTATCAGCTCAAGGGCCAACAAAAATTGGTTTTTAATGGAGTATAATGGGTGCTTTAAAACCCTGCAAGGCATTCCCATATCTATCTATCATCTATCTATCTAGCTATCTAGCTATCTAGCTATCTAGCTATCTATCATCTATCATCTATCATCTACCTATCTACCTATCTAAACTATCTATTATTTATACATACTGTACATTCATACATACATACATACATACATACCTACATACATACATACATGGAGTATATTCTTGAAGCTCTGGGACAACAAATTGTCCAGCTCCCTGTGGTAACCTCAACCACAGTTTTTTTCTTTCTAGGTTAATGTAGTCTTAGAACACATCCGAAGTTTCAAGTTTTTGAATGAGATGTATGGTAATAATATATGATACATGATAATTCCAATAGTTTTCAAAAGTAGTGTCCTAAAGTTCTACCATTAGATTTGGCAGAGAAGGCATGTTGCAAGTACCATATACTAGGGACCTACATTTGGTGGTTCCCAGGAGATGAGCCTTCTCTGCCATGGTGCCTGCCTTATGGAGTATTCTCCCCTCCAAACCTAGACTATCTCCGTCCTGTTAATATTCCAGAAGTCCCTCAAGATCTGGTTAGGCTTGGAGGTCTTAGGGAACCAATCATACCTTCAGATGGTACCACTATTGATATATTTACTCTCTCCATGTCTGTGGGTTGCTTGTTTTATTTTAAATATATGGTATTTTAATTTTTAGTAATGTTTTGTATTCATATAATTGTTGTTTTTAATTCATTGTTGTATGCTGCCGAGAGTCATTTCTTATGAGATGGGTGACTGTATATATTTGATAATAACTTTGACAAACAAATAAAAAAATAGTTGAAGGTGGTGCTAGTGTTAATTACCCCAAAGTTGATGGGGTACTTGTAATAAGCAGCTGGCAAACAGTCTGGATTGAACACGACAGGGTTAATATTTTTATGTGCGGTTTGATTTCTTTTTTAAGGCAAGTTGTATATCACCCAATTTACAGAAACCTAAAACCCAGGAAAATTGAGTTCTTATCTTCCTCCCCTGTGAGAAAAGTGGCGGAAGGACAGAGAAGGGAATTAAAGATAACAGAGAAGCCACCACAGAAACTGTGGGGTGGTAGATGGTGTGCCACTCACTAATGAGCTCTTCATCCATCATGGATGCTGAAATTATTGAGTTCATGCTGGCAATGGACGATTCCTCAGCTTTGCTGCCACTTAGGGCTCATTAGACCTGCCCGTTAGGTCAGTTTGCTTAAAAATGTAACATCTCTTCATGGCTCCACAATTAGTTTTGCTATCCAAGCAAAACCTTCTAATTCAGAAGGTGTCAATATCCCTCTCCATCTCTTCAGAGCCTGATAACATTGAAAGCCTGTGCTGATATTTGGGTGATTAATCTTGGAACCCAAGACACAATTCAATGTTCAATCCAAGTGCTCTCGTTGGTTACAAATTACAGACAGTCCAGGAACTACTTTTCAAATTATGCAATATGGACTATCACCACATAGGAAAAGATGGCCAAGCAAAATGAAAAATACAGTATACTTATGCTTGTGCTCCTTGTTTATTTGTTCTTTGCTGTCCTTTTCAACCTAGTGACTCTGGGTATGTCACTATGTTTCTCTGATTTGTCTGCAAAGCGTTCAGAGCTTGCTAGAATATGTTATCTTTTATAGTATAGAAAACATAAAATATGAACAATAAAAAATAATTCAGAACAAGGTAACCAACACTCCAAGTAAAATCTTTCCAGAATCTCTATGTTTTATGTTGCCAAACTAGGGTGCCATATTAACTCTGTATTTGACTTACACATCCTTCTGAGACTTAAGATGGGTGAACTTTGTTTATCATATGGTATGAATGCAGCCATTGTTGTTTGTTGGCTCAGGTGATGGCTTTGATTTGTGGAAAACTCAGGTTTAAACTCTCACATGACAACTGGATTCATGTATGATATTGCACCAATCATTTTTTAGCCCAATCTATCTCAGCAAGCTTTATAAAAACATAGAGATTATAAATGCAATGAGTCAACAAAAGAGCAGCTAGGTATGCCTTTAGGTGATGCATGAACTCAGTCCAAAGTTTGGGATAGAACCTGCTTTTCCCCAGAATGGAGTTTGTCTGAAGATGCTGTAGGTTTAAGGTTTACAGAGATCAAAAGAGAAGAAAAATCCACAGAGATTTCCTTCTTCCCTATTCCTCCAATGAAAAATATATGTGGGATTAGAACCAGGAAGATTCTGGATCGGGGCCATCATATGCATATCTGAACATTACTCTTGTGTTATGGTTAGAAAATAAGCAGTCAGTATAATGAGATTTAAAATATGCAATCCTTGTTAGAAAAGAATAGACACGTTCAAAGTTTCACTTTCAGCCTCATTTTGTGCCACTTTCTTTGGCAAAGTTATGGAAATTTAACATACAATGTTCCTAAAATGCCAACAATACTTTTTTTTCCCCTTCATCCTGTTTATTTGTTTTCGTTAAGCTTGTTCCCTATGGCTGGGAATATGATTCTTTTTTTTTCTTTTTGCATATTGCCATTCAGACCAGCTGCTGTAAAATTGCTATAAAAATACTCCCCATACAGATCTTGACCGTAGATCACTGCACCTAGACCCAGCTGCAGATGGATGGAGCAGCTGGTCCAAAGAGGTGCTGTTACTCTCTCCCCTTGTGTGAATGCTCTCATACACACACCATGCACCACACACACACACAAACACACACACACAGGCTTGTGTTGCATGAAGCAGCCCAGTTGTTTCCTACCCTCAATTCCTGTTCCAGCACAGCTTTAGGAAGTAATGAGCCAATGAATAGAAAAGAAGAAAAGAAAGCAGACTGAGAAGAATCCCTTTGGTGTATATTTAACAAACAATTCACAAATACTTCTTGACTGTACAGTAATGTTATTTGGACTTTAAGAGAGAAGCTAATGCCTTTTGCAAAGAATTAAGATGACTAACACTTAAGAATCAACTGTTATGTGACGAAGCTTTGTATGAAAGGGAAAGGAAAGATATTACTTTCTCTGTCCTTCATGTACTTTCTCTCTGCACTTCTGTTTTTACCTCCTTTTTCAATATTTCAACTGTCATGGGTTCTCTTTAAACTATACCCGATTTGATTGACTCAGTCTCAAAAGATCCATCAAAAGCACTGGACCTTAGACAATTGGGTTAAATAATAAAGGTTAGGGAGACATTTTATTTTGAAAAACCCAAGCTTTGAAAGCAAAATATATAAACATATATGTGAGGTCTTTCTGTCTATTGTCTTATACTACTTATCTATTACTACTTATACTATATAATGTTCGTTATACAATATTCTATTATACTGTACTCTGTACTATTATCTGTATTTCTGTGCTATAATGCACCATTTCTACTTCCAGTATACTATCACAATTGCTACTATTCTACTATTACCAGTATACAAGAATGTTTTATTCTTACAGACCCTAGTCATCTTTAAGTTCTCTATCTCTGGGACTGTTATTCTCTTCTTTATTAATGGGCCACAGTGGCACAGTGGCAGTGGCACCTCCGTAGCATTGGGCCAGGCTTGGCTTGGCCTCCTCTTTTTCTTTCATATTCTTTCATCTCTGGAAAGAACACCCCCTCCCCCTTTTTTTTTTGTTCCTTTGCTGTTCTGAGCATAAAACAGAGAGGGAGGGGATAAGGGAGGAAGGGAGGGGGAGAGAGAGAGAGAGACTGGGGAGAGAAAGATTGAAGAGAAAGTTTAGTTTAGTTGACTTTATTGTCATTGCACCTCATACAACAAAATTAAATACCATCTTCAGGGTACATTACGACTATGAAAATAAGCACAAACACACATCCTTCACATTCTATACATTGAATTGAAAACCCTTGATATTGCATTAATATTGCACTATACGGTAGAATTCAATAGAGTTACTGAGAGAGAGAAGGAGGGAGGGGGGAGAGAGAGAGACTGGAGGGGGGAGGGAGAGAAAGAGAGAGGGAGGGATGGAGAGAGAGACTGGAGAAAGAGAGAAAGAGGGAGGGAGACGGAGATGGGGAGATGGGGAGAGAGGGAGAGAGGGAGAGGGAGGGGGAGGGGAGAGGAGGAGGGGGGGGAGAGGAGGAGGGAGGGAGAGAGGGAGGGGGAGGGGAGAGGGGGAGGCAGGGAGGGAGAGGGAGAAGGAGAGAGAGAGAGAGAACTTTAAACTGCCTGGCTGACACTGGAGGGAAGACTCAAATAAGGGGCAAAAGGCAGCATAGGCGCCTGCCATTTTCTTAGCAGCCTGCTCTTCCCCACTCCTTCAGTTGAATTGGTCTGCTACTTCAGCAAGGTCCCATCAGTTCAACACTCTGTTATCGCTCCTCAGAATATTTTCTCTCTCTCTTTTTTTTTTTTCTTAGTTGGAAAATTTCAACTTTTGGAGTTTTATGTCTGAAGTACAGTAATATGGTTCATCCACAGATTTGTTTTTAAGACATGAGATAATACAGCTCATCCTACAGATTCCCACAGAAGGACAGAATTCAGCAAGCTTCGGTGCCATGGTGCTCAAACAGAGCAAAGTTGTCAGAGAAAAACATTCAAGTTGCTCTCAGGCATCTTGTTGACATCAGAGAAAACACAGGTCCCCAGGGCCTTGAGGCAGACAGTCTTTTATCATATATTTTTCCAAAACTGGCATTTGTCTAGCTCCAAGGGAGCTTCCTTCATGCCTACTATTCATTCTACTCCTAAGTCTCCATGATAAAATAGCCTGAATTGCATTAATTTTCTGTACAACACATTCCTCTAAAGAGCCCAATTCTACATATATATGGTTTTCTGTCCATATATCTTTCTACCTTTAGGTAGAAAGTAAAAAAGCAAAATAAAACACTTGTACAAGGTGAATTTGTTCCTGAATTTGCTGAATAAAGCACTCTTGCCTGAAGCAATCTTTTGTGACACTATGTTATTTATGTAATCCAGTTATATCTTGTATCATCTGCCTTTTTTTTAAGAACATTTGATGATTAGGCATTAGAACTGTCACCCAAAGGTTAGTATACTAAGGCACCACTTTCTGGTTCATATTCTAAAGGTGTGAGGCTGAAGACCTTTGGGAGAGGTAGATAAAAGACTGGATCTGAGCAATGCTTGAAGACTTCACCTGAGGATACCTTCCAGCTATCAGAGTGACTGTTTGAGAATAAATTTCTTTTGTCACGGAAAGCAACTATTACTAGCTTACAAATATTTTGTACCATATACATTATTAGGAGTCATGTTGCTGTGAAAGTTGAAATAAGACCTCAAGGAAATTAACTCAAGTTGTAATCTTAAGGGGACCGGTTTACAACCCTTGGAATTTGATGGGTTACACAAATTTTATTTTAAAATATATAATATTATAAAAACAAACTGCAAGCCTCTCTACATTTAAGCCACTCTATATGTAGCTTGTGTTCTATCAAACCACATCACTTTACTTCATCTATTTTTGTTCTTATAAAAATTGAATATATAAGCCATATTAATTTTTTAAAAGGAAAAAAAAATAGATGAAGTGAGGTGAACAAAAGCCACGTATAGAGTGGCTTGTATATAGTATTATGTAAAATTACAAAAATTGAGATTGTATGTGATTACCTTATTCTACTGTGCCAAAAAGAGTCAATGCTCTTCTTTTTCTTCTAATAATAAAATATTAGAACTATTAAATACAATATTTCAACTAATAAAATATGAAACTTTTAAAAATGATAGCGCTGGGAAAATACTGAATAGCGGTACATTATTTAAGGTTGATTTGGCATTGGGTTTTTGTGGATTTTAATTTTTTAATAGTTTAGTTTTAAGTTTCAATTTGATTTTATATGTTTTTAACTTTTGCTTGAGAGCTTCCTAGAGTTGCCATTTAAATATTTTAAAAAGAGGGAAGGAAGGAAGGAAGGAAGGAAGGAAGGAAGGAAGGAAGGAACACCCAGATGAAAAGCAGAGACTAGATAAGAAAAACTAAAGATAAAATTATATGCTATATAAAACTGAATAAGAATTTCAAAGAAACACTAGATATAAAAGTGATCAAAACTATTATTAAGATCGAATCAAGAAATATATCTGGTAAACTGCTGTAAATTGTGAATCTTATTTGTAATTCTTATATTTATTATATTATATATAAATATAATAAGAATTGCAAATAAGATTTACAATTTACAGCAGTTTACCTGATCTAAAAAGTTTTATCTTTACCTAACAAGAGAGACAAGAGATCTTATATTAAAATGTCCTCCCTCCCTCCTTCCTTCCTTCCTTCC
>AZIM01000765.1:235371-248318 GCA_000516915.1 Ophiophagus hannah
CCCCCCAAGCCACACCACACCCACAGAACCAGTAGTAAAAAAAAATGAACCCCACCACTGCCACAGAGTATACAATCTGTACATGATATGACATGAAATAAGTAGGTGTCAGCATCCTGACTTAATGGTGGGGGGCTGTATTCACTTGACTAGAGTGAGAAATTCCTGCTTTACTCTCTGAGCCTTGCGTTCAATGGTTCAGTTTTTGAAATGATATTGACATTCTTTTCCCTCAAGTTCTTCCCTAGCTGTCCTAACTTTTCCTTGTCCGAGGCATGCTTTGCATTGCAGACAGAGGCAGGAAGCAAAATACAAGAATAAATGGGGGATGTAGCCAGAAAGACCTTGGAGAGGGAGTGCTTGCCAAAAACATGTTAATGCTGACAGTGTGATCATCCACTCCCCCCATATGCTAATAAAATGCCAGCTCAGCCTGTGGAAATGTTCAGGAAGAGATAAGCGCTGGTGATAATTCTTAGACAGAGACACCAGACAGAAAGAATTATTATCAGCACAACCTGAAGCACAAGGCTATCGTCACAGCCCTCATCTTGATGCTCAAACTGAATCCATGATATATATTTTTTTACATTTAACTTGATTAATTGTTCCCAAACTATTCAAGAGTAGCCAGAACTCAGAGAACAAAGGGCTGAAGGTGCTCTTCTTCCATGTACAAGATTACAGCCATATGGCTTCCTTTTGTATCACCAGGTTGAGCTATTGGCACAGGCCCACAGAAAGGATTAGGCAGGAGATAGAGGTATATCAACTACCATCAATATAAACTTCAGAAATCCCGCCCCCCCCCCAAAAAAAAATGTGTGTTGCATGTTTTGCACATTTGGATTTCATCCTGAGGGGGATGGGAGGGGCAGAGAGAAAGAACTTCATCGGTTTTGCTATGGGAGATTAATGTAGCCATCCCTCTGGAAAAATGTTAAAGGGAAAGAAGTAGAGAACATGGAAACGGATACAGATGAACAGGCCTTGAAAGTACTTGTCTAGGTTTAACATGGAAAGAGTGGTTTTTATTCATCAACGCACAAGACAAATCCTAGGTGTACAAGGCTTGAGGATGGGAATGTTTTCACTCTCTATCTCTTCCCATTCTGCTTTCTCATACTGTGTTCCAGATGCTCTCCCCAAAGAGCAAATGGATAAACTCGGATTCAGAGTGAGAGTCCTACAAATGCTGACATGAGAAGCTGAGGCATAAAATCAGAGAACTGTACAGGTAGTCCTCAACTTACGACCACAATTGAGCCCAACATTTCTGCTGCTAAGTGAGGCATTTGTTAAGAGTTTTGTCCCATTTTTATGACCTTTCTTGCCGTAGTTCTCAAGTGCATCATTGCAGTTGTTGCAGTTGGCTTGACTTGTCAGAAGGTCGCAAAAATGTGATGGCATGACCCCGGGGAACTGCAACCATCATAAATATCAGTCAGTTGCCCAGTGTTTCACTTTTGATCATCTGACCGTGCTGCAAAAGTCATAGTGTGAAAAATGGTCATCAGTCACTTTTTTCAGTGCCATTGTAACTTTGAAAGGTCATTTAATAAACTATTGTAAGTTGAGGACTACCTGTATTACACGAGGCACAAAATGTTACTTGCACTGTAGAAAAACAAACTATTTCTACCTCAGTTGGGGCCATTAAGTACTAAGAATAAGGAATCAGAATAAAGGAGAGGGGAGACAAGGACTTGTTAAGCACACCCTCCCACCAATAAAAGCTGAGGATATTGCCAAAAAAAAAAGCCACAATTTTTTTTAAAAATTCACATTTATANCTTCATTCCATTGTATAGGCCTGCCTTATTACCAAGCGGCATTCTTACAAAGTCAGCTTATTGCCCCAAACAATCTTTAGAATTTTCAAAATACAGGGATTTGGAGTTCAGCTCCTTCATGGCCCCATCATCAATTCTGTCCTTGTCTTCAGCATGAGTTCCATTGCTGGTTCAATCATTGACTTCATTGCTGGTGGTATCTCCATCACTGGTTCCCATCATCCCTTTCATCACTGGCTCCATTGTTGGTGTTGACACTGGTTGTGTCAACAGCTCCAAAGAGATTCCATCACTGACTCTATATCCCCTCTATTTTTCCCATCATCCTTTCCTCATCCTTTCACTCCTCTGTCACTCTTATTCCACCACAACTTCTGGCTCATCTCATCTGATCTCATTTCATCCTATCTCAACTGGAGAATTTTGTTTATTTTAATTTATTTTATTTCAAAATTTATATAGGGGCCCATCTCATGTAACAAAAAACAAACAAACCCATAAAACCAACAGAGAAACTCTTGGCATCTCCCAATGCAACATATCCCCCACACAGCCTCACCATAATCCAAGGCTGGTGGGAAAATCCAGGTTTTCAAGGATTTTTAGAAGTTGAGTAGTCTGCCATATCTCAGGGGGAGAATGCCCTAAAGCAGGGGTGTCAAACTTGTATCACAACTTTTTTCCCCTTCGCTAAACTGGGGGCAGGCATGGCCAGCGCATGAAGCATCCAGCCCATGGGCTGCAAGTTTGACACTCCTACCCTAAAGGAAAGAGGCTGCTATTGCCTAGATCCCACTAGATGGCAACATGTAAAGGATCTTGAGAGTTCCATCTAGTGAAAGGGTAGACTCCTTCAAGGATAAGCAGTCCTGAAAATAATGTGGCCCTGTGCCAGATCATTTTTCTCTCTGTATAGTTAAGCAACCTAAGTAACGCCTAACTGGTTCTCTGAATCAGCTGCCCAGTGCCAAATCAAAGAGCCACGGAAGAAAGTCATGAGAAATCAGAGGAGAAAGATGTATTATAGCAACCCAAGCCCACCAATAGGAGCTCCATAGATCCCACACCATTCCATATTATTACCCTGGTCACTGCCAAAGCACCATTAAGAAGCCTATTGATCAAGTTTTGTGCCAGGAGAAAGCGGGGGTGGGTGGGTGGGTAATGGAGAGACCATTTAAACATCAGATTTGATTGGGGGGAAAAGATGAAGCTAGGAGCTTCAGTTAAGATCTGAGGATGAGACAAAGGCTGCATCGATAGGGACCTATCCTTAAAGAAAGCTAAGCCGGGCACCCCACCCTCTGGGAATTTGCTCTCTGGAGCAACATCGACTCCAAACCTTCCTTGCATTTTGCAAGTCTCTTTCAACGTGGTTTTTGACTTATTGTGACTGCAGGCAGCTATCAGCTGTTCTGTGATGTGCTGTGGTGTGGCATGGCATGGTATTTAATTGAGATTGATATTAGTGTTCTTGTTCTTTTATTATGCACTAACAAGAATCTGTTAATTGTGTTGGGGTGTGCATATCTTTACTTTAATTTTGATTGCTAAAGGCAGTAATGAAAATATTCATCCATTCAAGTTTATTTTATATATAGCTTTTTAATTAGTTTTTATATTACATTTTAATTAGTGGCTGGCTGGATTTTTTTTTAAACGATTACTTGTGCCTACCTGAAAAACAATGAAAGGGAACAGAAGAGATAATGGTCTGGCATTTCCCCCCAAAATATTTGGTTTCAATCATTTTTTAAAATCTTGTTTTTATGTTTTGATTTGTTTTCTTAAGCTAGAGCAACAGCAGAAAACACTTTGCTATTTTTTGTTTTGTTGCTTTCTGTAAAAGATTAGCACAGGTACTCTTGGGAAAAAGTTTTACATTACCATTATTTAGCATATAAAACACTATTATCTAGTAAAGAAAATATATATCCATAATGCACCCAATCACCATCAATGATCACTCTTACAAATGCATTGTTTTATGTACTGATACTATGCATATATTTGCCTGTTGCCTGTTAAATATTTCAGTAGGAAAGCTGTTTAATATCCTTTTATATTGTGTGCAAAGGCTGCACCCTGCTGGTTTTTAATAAAATAAATGGAAGTATGAGGGATGCTGTTTTTTAAGCTGCTTGTAAAAAAAATAGAATATATAGTATAATTAAAGAAAAATTCAGTTGAGATTGTAGCTATTCAGATTACAAAATAAATTATAAATAACTAAATTTATTGAAGAATTAAATACATACATAAAGGCCTTTGGTTGGAAATGTTAGCATTATCAGTTGCCATTCAGAATATTTATATGACCCACCTCCTGTCAGGTTGAAATAATAACTGAGAATTGTTAGCAGAACCGATTTGATTTTAACAGTATTGATTTATTTCCGCCTTAATTTTAATTGCGTTTTTATGCCTAACATTTTCTAATTTGGTAATGTTAATGATTGTAAACTTTCCTTATATAAATACTGTAAGCAAGTTATAAATTTCATAAAGAAACTGCAAAAAAACAAACCCTGCACTGATATTGCAGGGAAGATACCCAGTGTAGTAATCCTACTTTTTTTTTCTTTTTAAAAAGAGTTTGGAACAATAGCTGACTGAAAACCGACAACTGCCTGAGCCAGAAGTAAATGCAGAACAGGCCGGTGCAATGTTTGGCTGCATCAACAGAAATGTGACTTCTGCTCCTGCTTTGGTCAGATCTTGTTTTGAGTACTCCATCCATTTCTAGCCTTACACTTTAAAAATAATTTGGAGAAACTGAAAACCAATTCAGCAACTGGAGATGATCAGGGGACTAAGACTTAAGGAAAGTTGAAGGAGTCTTAAGGGAAAAAAAAGACAGACGTGGAAAGGAATATGATTTCCACACACAAATGTGGAAGTTGTATGAGATCAAGATCTCCTCTCTCTCATTCCAGAGTATAGAACTCAGAATAAAGGATTTAAGTTACATGAAGAGAGTTCCCCATGGAATGCTAGCAAAAGTTAGGAACAATTCAACAATGGAACCAGTGACCCACAAGACAATGGATTCTCCTTGCTGTATAGGTAGTCCTCAAGATATGACCTATATACCTGCCTGGCTGCCAAGATCTGCAGAACAGGTCCCTGAATATCGCCCTTGACAAAATCTTAGCTAACAGAGCAAATCCTTCTTTTGTAATTGGGACTGGCAACCTGGTTGTTAAGCAAAGAATTGAGTTGTTGTTGTTTTATGATAAACCTTTACTAAGTTAATCATTCAAAACTGAAACATGCCACCAAACACTGTAGATCATACTGGCCAATGAATGTAAATCATTCCTTCCTCTTATTGCAGTGGTGGCAAATAAGTTAATTATCCTCTTTCACTCCTTTTTAATAACTGTCATTTTACAACTGACAGTAGAAATATGGTGGCTGCTGATTGCCAAATATGCTCGGTGCCTATGAAACAGTTATTGCTCTGAATTGTGAGAGGAAATGCTACAGAAATGTGCACATTAAGACCCTCCCTTGTACCTTTATCTGAGGTAACAAAAGACAGGGCTGGTGTTCATTTTATTTCCACTATGAATGTCTTCCCTGCATATCCAAGCAAGCAAATACACAGAATTCCATGCATGCAAGCTGATGTCACAGTTTATTTCCTCAGAAAACCAACTGGAAGGCTGAGGACTGTGCAGGAAGTACTCATTTCAGTTGGAGAGAAGCAATATTTTAGGCTGGCCAGGGAAACCTTCAGTCTTGCTCCCTACTGTTGGGTAGATTAGAAGCAACAGCAAGGACCCAACCTTTATTGCTAAACCATGCTTGATATTTTTCCTAGAAGCAAGCAGACAAAGTATAGTTTGTGATAGAAGGTCAAGCTACAATATAATAAATTGATAGCTTTCTGGTTTGTGAGCTTTTTCTGGCAACAGAATGATTACTTTTCCCCATCTTAGAAAGCTATTGGTGGCCTTATGCCAGTTGAATCATATCATTTTGGGCAAGATAAGGTGCTGAGAAGCTAGAGAAGGTAGCAGAAAGTGAGAGTGGAATCACTATAGCTTTTGGGGCTTCTATAAACAGGGAACACCAATGATATCACTATCCCTTAAGCATATGAAGTGACATCACTAGCCATCACCACTTGACCAGGGAAAGTAATGGTAACTCTGGTTGCACGTAGGAACGGCTCCACAGTAGACTAAGACAAGGGCAGGGGAAAAAACCCAAACAGACAGAAGAGAGATTCATTTAAAATATCTATTGAAATTACAAATAAAACTCTTTGATATGATTCCAAAGTACAAAACAACATTCAAAGGCATTCAACAGCTCTTTTATACATCACAGTGTTAGTGGCACAAAATGCAGTTACATTTCAAATACAGGAACAAAATGTATTTCTTTTACTGTAGTCAACATCATTTATCAATATGCAGGACTCTTCCATGCTTCTCTATACAAGGTTTAAAACAAAATCATGGTTCAATGAGCAGGGATGATTCAGTTGTGTGGCACATACCTGGACCTAATGGTTTTGGACTCCAATAAGACAGGATTACATGTCTAACAAAGCAGGAACCAGCAGGGGACTTTAGACACAAAAGACGAGTTTTGTCATTTGCAGAAGTGCATTAGCAAGCATGATGGCTAAAAATCCCTTAATGCCACTATTTCCATTACACTGTGTTTTCCTAGGACAAAACCCTTTGTAAAACTAGTTTGCAGAGTGTTTTGCATATGCACAAATTTACAATGGCTCTCAAATTTGCTCATGCTTCACCTTTGGAGGACCCCGGCATTCCTGCAAAATGATTCAAAGAGGAGCTACTGCAAATACCTTTTGTTTCTTTACATCAGGGTTGAAAAGTTAGTTGCAATTGCCATTATGAGCTTGTGCTGTGATGTCCCGACCAGTGGTGGGATTCAAAAATTTTTNCTACTGGTTCTGTGGGCGTGGCTTGGTGGTTGTGGCTGGGGAAGGATACTGTAAAATCTCNGAACCTGCTGAATACCACCTCTGGTCCCGACCCACGTTTCATTGTTTGGCCTCACTGCAGGTAGGATTGGATGCCTACCACTCCTTGGTTTGCTTAGGTTGCCTAAAATAATTCTTTTTAAAATTTATACTGAATGTCAAGAACGTGGATGAGGTGCAAAGGTTCCAGTTAGGATTAAAATAAGAATATTCCATTTCTCCGATGCCCACTATTAGTTTGAAAGGATTGCTATATCTTGGATGCCAATTATGACTAGGTTTTTCCACTGGTGTCAGAGATAAATGTTGCTCCTTACTCTGCTAATCATCTAAAAATTGATAAATGGGAAAACTAGGAGAAGTGATTTCATTTTTGTTAAAAAAGAGAGAATGAGAAAATTAAAGCAATGCAACCAATGGATTAATTTTNCATTAGATAACAAGTACAAACCCTCAGCCCAATGGTTATGTCCTTATTATGCCACAAAATAGTTTCTCTTTCAATTGGCTTACATATGCATGGAAAATTTTCTCATTTGGGGGTTTCATTTGGTTATAGAACATTCGGAGCTAATACTTTCTCCTAATTTCATATCTACATTTTACAATTTTCACTCTAAACAAAATAACCAATGGTGAGTTATCAACTGTAGCCATATGCCCATTTTATGGTCCTTCAGAATATGAAGAGAATATTAGTCAAAAATATAAGATGGAAAAGGGGATATTTAAAAACAATGTTTGCTGTCACAATACCTTACGTCACAAAATAGAAGTAGTTTTTTAAAAAATGAATTAAATACACTTTTTGAACAGCTTTTAGAGTATGTATTATCACTGCAGACTTTTTAAATAATTGAAGCAAAATGAAAGGGAGAAAACAGAACCTTTCTGAATTTAGATGGGACTATAACATCTATATTATCCTTCTACATCCAGGCACAGCTTAATGAACTGAGCTGAAAGGACATAAGGTGTCCCTCTCTCTGGTTGATCATCAGTACCTGCTGGACATTGGAAAAGATGGGGGGACATCTACACTTTCCATATACCTCTCCAACTCATGCCTTGAACCCTCAGGCTCTAAGGAAGATGAACCTCAGGATGGACAAAATATACAAGGGATGTTTCCTGTCATGGAATGGCCTGATACCTTAAAGAGGAAAACCAGTTCTGCTTCTTTCATGGTTTGTAAAGCAGAGTCCATGTGGGAAATGATAGAGATTGTTATGTCTTCAGGCTAGCACCTACTGCCAAAAGAGAAATCATGAGCCTCAGACCTTCCCGAAATTTAGAACATTTAGAACATGCTTGGCTTCTACAAAATATTTTTTCCTAGATATGCAAAAGGATACCAGATTAGAGGCAGCTCTATTTACATGTAGCAAATAGGTAATAAACAATAGGTAGAAACAAATCTAGGTAGGAAACAAAAGGCACAGTTGGACGAGGCTGGCAATCAGGGCATGGTGCATATCCCTACTTTTCTCAACTTGGCATCTCCCAAAGTGGCATATCCTATTGGCCAGCCTGTCCCCAATCATCCCAGCCCCTTTTCTTTCTTCTCTCGCCTGCTATTCTTCAAGTGCCATGGTGCCAACTCCCAGCATGGTATATTCCTGTTCTAACATATTTTGTCGGTGAAATCTGAAGTCCTCTAAACTGAGATGTGTTAATGAGATCTGGATTTAGTATCACCTTGATGTTTAAAAGAGTCTTGATTATATAACAGTTCTGGGTGATATAACTCAACCATAAAACATTGAAATCCTCCCTCCCAACCCTCAAAACAAATTTAAATTAAAAAAAAATCAAAATGCAGACACATCCACCTATTTTGCTTACATAGATTTTCAAATATTAGCAGGCAGAAATGGCACCTTCTCGCCTTGAAAATCTAAGGCCTGGGGCACCTCTCTGGATGCCATTACTTTATGTGAGGAAGATGGGCAGTGGTGAGGAGACAAGAATGCTTAGACATTTTCCAATTGCAAATATTAAGAAACTGATTTTAATAAACAGATATTGGAAGTCACATCTAAAACGAACATATTATAATTGGTAATGGGTTTGTAAAAACTGCCTTTGCCAAGGGTAAGAACCTCTCTCAGTTTGACGTGAGTAGATATATGAAGATTTTCATCTGGGTGATGTCACTCAGTTCCAGAGAATGTTGTCCCCCAGAGAAGAACGAATGACTCAGATCATTGATGCACACACTTCCAATCTTCAGCTTGTCTTTGGCCAGTCCTTAAACTGTTACCCATAATCTGACTGGTGGACAGGGAACTCTGGTGTGAGTAGTTCCAGGAATTCTGGTGCCTCACTTCTCACTCAAAGTGGAATAAGGCAAGACGCTAACAA
The DNA here is from genome assembly GCA_000516915.1 of Ophiophagus hannah. Classification (NCBI taxonomy): domain Eukaryota; kingdom Metazoa; phylum Chordata; class Lepidosauria; order Squamata; family Elapidae; genus Ophiophagus; species Ophiophagus hannah. The sequence continues at coordinate 244,495 of AZIM01000765.1, forward strand.
GATTAAGTGCAAAAGGGGAGGGGGGGGGGAATAGGAAACGGACAGCGATGATGAGTAGGTCCCTTCTTCATTCTCTCTAAGTAGGCAGAGGGTCATCGTCTCCTTTACTACACTTGCATTTGCAGCAGAGGACGAACGGAGTAGCGAGGAGAAGAAAGGGCGATGCCACTAGTAACAGCAGGCCAAATCCTGCAAAAATCCCCACGACCTGCATTAGGAAAAGGAAGAAAAAAAAAAGAAACACAGGTGAAAAATGTTCTTCCATGCTGCTTAACAGGATGAGAATTGCTAGGGCCCTATTACCTGTTCGGCCCGCGGTGTTTTCATCTTCTGGTTGAGGACCACATAAGAACAAGAGCTAAACGGAAAAGCTGGCTTCCAACTAGTGGCTGCTCTCATTTCTTCCTCTGTACTGAAGGCAGAGACAAAGGAAGGCTACCCGTATGTAGGGAAAGAAGCTTTTGGGCGAAGGGAAACAATTCTGTGTGAGATTCAGACACACCGTCAGTGGAAGACCAAGTGCAAGAAGAAAGACTGGAAATGTTTTGAGATTCCTTTACCCAAGAAAACACACTGAAGAATGTAACCTACCAAATCTCTCCCTTTCCCTTTCATTATTCCCTTTTCAAACAGAAGTTGTTTTCACTAGTTATGCGCATTTCCAGGGCTCTCCCAAATCCCTGGAGTTCTTGTGGACGAATGAAAAGGCATTTGGGAACCCACACTGACAACCCAACTGGCCCTTCAGGCCTAAGAGCTTTTGGAGTGCTCTGCTGTTCCAGATGACCCTCCATGGCTTCTCCATCAATGCAAAAGGTGGAGACTGTATCAAACAGCACTTCTAATTCTGCAGCCAATAAATGCTCCTTCTACTGAAGGACAAGTATGTAGAGATTTTAGCACTAAGGCTACGGGTGGGTTGGGTCCCTCAAGTCTCAGAACGGAGACATGTTTGGGGTCACCATCGGATCTAACAAGGCACAAAGTGCAAGGGCTGAGTTCCCAGAAGGGGTAGAGAATGGAACTCTGTTTGGAACTAGCCTGATTTAACCAATTCTGCATCCTACGGAATTATGGGCTTGGCATTAAAATGAAGCCTAGTTATCCCATCTTTCAATAATACTGAAAATGTTTAAAATGTTTCTTCCAGAACTAACGTTCACACTTTGTCTCCGTATAGCTCCAACTGAAACTGATACATAAAAACATTCCTCTAACTCAGGCTGGTGGAAGAGACCCCTTGCAAATACAATGCAAATGCTTACCTCTGTTTATTTTAACATGGATATCCCACCTTTCTTCTAGTAACTTAAAGCTCTATAGATGGGATGATCGTTCATTTTGATCGGGATGGTGTAACGACTCCTGCCTTGGGCAAGGGGTTGGACTAGAAGACCTCCAAGGTCCCTTCCAGCACTATGACTCTATGATCTCAGAACAGCTGTTCTAGGAGCTAGCTCTATGACTAAGTAAGGCCTTAAAGCTGGGTCTCATCAATCCAGCACTGGACCCAGCCTTGCTAGTTTGTGTCAATTCCCAAATTTGTTGTATTTCAATTCCCAAATTCTTAGCTTAAAGTGTTCCACTGGCCATGCTAGATGAGAAGTCTGGGAATTGCATTCTAGTATATCGTAAAGTATCACATTGCAGAAAATTGTCTTTCTTATTCAGCCTTGAATTTTTGCTGAGAAACCTAAACACCTAAATAATGTGGGCAACAACAGAAATTTACATTCTGCGGTTAAGGGCTAAAGCATTGTAGGGCAAATTTGCCATTAGGCAGAGTAAAGGCAGTAGAAATAGAAAGGAGTGGCAGGGATCTGTGTGAAGGTCATCCCTTAGCTCTGGAGTATTTTAGCTTAAGCTGATTCTGTGAGGTTGAACTAAAGCATCACAGGAGATTTTGAATTTGGAAAGATTTTATTAAATATGAATCTCATACTTAATGCAGGACTCAAACCTTCTGCTGACCTCACCAAGAGCTTCTTAAGCAAAGGAATGGAAAGTAAAATTCTCCTGATTTTACAAGAGACAACCTAAAGGTTAGCACAGCAGAGATAGTGCTCAAACAGATTTCCCCATAGCTGTTGAAAGACTATAGTCATATTTATTTTAAAGTCTATTCTCAGATTTTTTTTTCTTTCTTAAGGAAAAATTAAATCTATGTTAACTACTTAATAATATTTAGAGTTTATTATTTTTCATCAGGGAGTGAAAGTCTTTTTTTTGTCACCAGGTGGCAGGGTTGAACAACATTCACTTTGGGAGATTTAAAACATGTTATGTAACTGCATACTTGGAAGTCCTATGTGGTTCCAAAAATCCATATTATTTTAATTTTTTGAAAATTCATTTTGCAGAGGGGTGAATTTATGACTGTTTCACTTCATGAAAAATATTGTGGCTTCCTCCTTTACAGCTGGCTATGTTACATTATCCATAATAACTNTTAGGTTGTTGCAATGCTTCCAGGAGTATTTTAATTCCTTTCCAAAAGGAACCGGAGCACAATCCTAACCACTTCTCCTCTCTTCCTAACCATGAAGGAAGATGGTAAGAAACGTTGATATATTCCCTGGAAGTTCCCAGCTACCCCTTCTTGGCAGAAGAGCAGCAGAATTCAGGCAGGTGGAACAGAATCACCACTGCCATCTCTTAGAAAGTTCCAAAATGGATTATGCTTGAAAGAAGCCAGCTTTGAATCCCAGGGAGTTAGAAGTGCTCCTCTAGAAAGTCCTTATAAGGAGAAAGGACAAAGATCTTCCAGGAGAAGAAGCCCAAGGAAAACATTCCTCAACTCTTTATGTCCTCGAGGAGATAGTCTCTTCCCATCCTCTCTGCTTTATGTTAGGATTGTCCTCTGTGATTCTTTGGGCTTTTGAGACAGTGTTGTTTCCTAGTGACTGCCTGGATTAAACTCTGGAAGTTTTCCTGAAAGGCTTTTTTAGAAGTGGTTTGCCATTGCCTCCTTCCTAAGGCTGAGAGGGAGTGACTGGCCCAAGGTTATCCATCTGGCTGTGTGCCTAAGGCAGGACTGGAATTCACAGTCTCCCAGTTTCTAGCCTGGTGCCTTCACCACTAGACAAACGGCTCTTGTGATTCTTTGCACCTTGCATCAAAGTTTATCAACAACAAAACAGACTGTAGAAAAGTAGCTAGCTAACAACTTTTTTTTAAAAAAAAAAATCCTATTTCCTATTTTGTTTGACTCATTTCTTGTATGAGCAATTACTCCATAAATATGGAATTGTTTCATAATTTTCTGAGCCATAATTCTTTGAATTCATTTAAACTCTGCATAGTGAAAATAGAGAAGCACCTACCTGTGTTCTGTGCCAAATAACCGATGCCCTAGAATGACCTAACTTGTTTCGGCAAGGTCCTTTGTCATAATGTATAAGGAGAAAGTCATCCTAGAAAAGAGTAGAAAAAAACTTTTTGGAGGCTCTGGATGCTGAATCTTGGCAAACATTAATAATGCTTCTCCTAAGCAAGGCTGGCAATATTCTTATTTGCTCTCATTGGTGGGAAGGTAACAGCGTTCTGTGCGCCTTTGGCATTTAGTCATGCCGGCCACATGACCACAGAGATGCCTTCGGATAACGCTGGCTCTTCGGCTTTGTAATGGAAATGAGCACCCCCTAGAGCCGGAACTGACTAGCACATATGTGCGAGGGGAACCTTTACCTTTATAGTATGTGCAAATCCCAAATGTGAGCTTTTCAACTAATGCTGTCTTTCTGAAATGGTATCACATACCATAAATTCCTTGTGTGTCCAATCACACTTGGCCAATAAAGAATTGAATTCTATTCTATTCTATT
>AZIM01000765.1:253452-281855 GCA_000516915.1 Ophiophagus hannah
TTCCTTCCTTCCTTCCTTCCTTCCCCAAACCACAATTGGAACAGTTTGTTCTGGTCCACATTGATGCAGCTTTCCTCTTCTTGTCTTTGCTTGAAGAAGAAGAGTTGCATGCAAATACGATAATGCCACCTACTAGCAGAACTAGTCCAACAGCAAAGTTTGGCCTACTGTGTGATCATCTAGTAATTAGCTGTTCAGTACTTCAAAGGAAACCATAAAGGTCACCAGAGACAGCATGGTCTTACATGGTCCAAGTTCCTTGCAGGCAGTATAATATCAAACATATTGTTCCTGCAGCTCATAAATGTCACTTGTTTCCTTACTTTCCCTCTGAATAAAAAAAGATGGGCAAAAACTCAGAGAAAGAAGCAGTTGTTGTCCTCTGATTGTGTGCTAGGAAAGAGAACATGGCTGCAGAATCACATATTGACTGAGGACGATAATGACTAATTTAAGGAGAGCCATCCTATATTATGGCATCTTATCTTGACAGATGGGAGTTTGATCCAGATGCATTTCACAAGCAGAATTTTGAAGAAATTGCTTGTTACATTTATGAACTAAACCAAAATGTGAAATATGCTTCCATTCTGTGAAATGCATGGCTGAATGGATTATCTTTTTTTTTAAAGAGCTGCATTTAGTAAATATTTAATTTGCAAACTTTCAATGGATTCCCATTTCCCCATTCGTGTCAATGGAACCGCCATTTGCTATTCTCCTAACAGGAAATGAACTTGTACATCCTCTGGATTTCTGTAATGTCTTCTTCTGACTGGGAATGACTGTCTTGTGCACAGAATGTACAATTCATTGTTTAGGAGCCAGATGGGAACGAATGATAATTAATTCCCAGAGTATGACACCTGTGTAATTATTACACCTAGATGGTAAAAGTTTTCTGTTTATATTGTAACATCCTATGAGATATTCATTTATAAAAGTTAAGAATGTTGAAATACTTCTGATTAAACAATGTATTGCCTAATGAGGATATTTTTTGTGATTAAATATTATAGTACACATGAGTTCTCATAAAAAATATTATTTGGTCATTCAAGATCAGTAATAAAATAGCAATCTTAAAACATTACACACACACACATAAACATTAATATGGTCTATTGCTATAGAAATTAAATCTCTATGATGCTTTTGGTGATGCTGAAACTTCAGGCGCCTCAATATTTGCTGCAAAAATTGCCAATTTGAAAGTTCATATGCAAATTGTATGTATAACAGGGTGAATTGAGAACAAAACCAGAAGCTGCTATCCCAGTCAAGAGGTCAAAGAATGGATTAGGAGTACATGTTTTCTATCACTTGTAAGCATGAATTTACAAGTCACAAATCCAAAGAAGGGAGAAACAAAGTTGAAACTGATAAAGTTAAAAGAACTCTTAGTCCACTTCTCTTTATTTTCCCTATACCATAGTAGTACAGCTCAGCACAGTCAGAAAACTCCAAAATTCTGTCTAACCCCATAGCAGACAGGCATTGTTTCATTCATGCAACCTCAGTATTATGGAAATCATGGTACTGGCTGGCCAGAAGAAATTTCTTGCCAGTGTCACCATGTGATCTAATGCAGTGGTGTAATCTGTAGGGGATGGATGGCAGAAGAGTTTTTCTCTTCTTACAAGAGCTCTACTGGATCTCAAACTGGATCAGTTAATCAGATTTATCGTTTTCTGGGTGGAAATGCACTTGTTAAAAGTAAAATATTTGACGGCTTTCAAGAAACAACTTGGATGTAGATAGAGAGATGAATGGTTGAGAAATTAGATGGAATGATGGGCAAGACTTTAGGGCTGTTACTGATAGTGTTGTTGAAGATATTTAGAAAATATACTTCTCAACTTTTAAGCTGTATTTGAACTCACTTAAGGATGTCTGAACCTGATTCAGACATTTAATCTTATAATTTTAGGTAAGGGCGAAAGACAAACTATCCATGTTGGCCCCATTCTTCCATCATGACCTTTTAGCTCTATTCTTGTCAACTGGCAGTTTTAATCTAAAACAATGTGGCTTGCACAATAGGCATAGCAGCTCTAGAGCAAATGTGCACAATGTGTAATACTTATTTGGATCCCTAAACCTCTAAAAATATAACCACCTAATTGTAAGCTACAATTTGAAAGAAAAGAAAAATAAATATGGTGTATTTTTATCAAATCACTGTTTTTCATTCATTTCACTGAATTAATTGTAATTTAACGTACAATCCAGTTTAGGATTCTTGCTGTTGTTTCAACCCTGTTCACTTTTTTGAAAACACCACACATGCACCATGCCAACCCCCTGGATGCATTGCACTATAAAGCCAAATCACCTCTTGGCTTGGAAAAGGTTGCTTACCCTTGCTCTAACTTGTAAATCAGAATAAGCCTGGAACAGGCTGAGACATAATTCATAAGAGAAAACCTAGGAGCCAAGAATAGTCTGTGCTCTTGCACACAATCCATCCCCTCCCCCATTTCCATTCATAACCATTAGGGAATAGCAAAAAGCAATGTTGTGTATGTTAATTGTTTAGGAGTACACTAATTGATCAAATGTGTTTGATAATTATTATCCTCTGGAAAGATTGCTTCTTGTAAATGCCTCATGAATTTTAATTCCTAATCTCAAAGTGATTCGTGTCCTCTAAAGCAGGATCTGAATCTGGCAGTAAACATCAAAAATGTTCCACTATATTGTACCAGAATAAAGTTAACCACAATCTACTTCCTGTCCCAAAGTGACAATATTGTGCTAATATGAGAATTAGACTATTCTTTAAGGGGTTTTTATAATGGCTGTCCAAACATTCCCAAGAGAGTGAAAAAAATTTATATTTGTCTGCCTTCACAAAGTAAAGCAGCCTTGAAAGCTTCATACACACTATAGTTCTCATTCCATGGTCTTAGAAACATAACTTCACTGAATAACTCTGACATGCCTACATGCAGTTCTATACAAAGTTAGTAGGAAAAAAGTCCTAATTATCTCAATTTTAAAAATGTGCTTGGCAGATGTTTCTGCATCACTATGTCAAGGTGGAATCAACTTCCAGAATCCTGTTTTAGTGGTCATTATTATATCTGTTATTTTAACACACTCTCTCTAATGGAGATGGTGTGTGTGGGGGTGAGATTGGGATGCTCTAGGTGCAAATGAGCGCCACTTCCAGTCACCATTTATGGTTTGTTTTCCAAAGGCCAGGTGAGATTGTACTGTTTATTTTTGATTGGAATAATCCATAAAGAGGATTTATTTACAATTCCCCCCACCTCACCCCTATCTTATGACCAGAAGTATACTTGGGCACTAAATTGATGCAACACAGCATTAAAAAACAAATCAGCTATTTGGGCTGACAGCAGATGGTAGATCGAAAAAAAGAAAATAGAGGACAACCAGTTTGTGATTGAGTGTTTGCGTAATATGGAGACAAAAGCATACAATATGTCTGGCTACATATGGTCACTCTATAGCAATTTTCTTATAGGACCACTGATTGCATTGCGTAGCAATCAATGCAAATGAGATCCTATGCAATTTGTCAAACTTGGCACCCTGACATTCCACCTGTGCTTAAATTGTGCTAAACACATAAACAGATTGATTATTGTTGCAGTTGTCTAAAGCCAAAAGATTTACAGAAACAGGAAAAGTCAGGAGAAAATATGCCTAGCATAATTCTTATTTTCATTGCTAATATTTGGAAAATACTTCAAAATAATTGGGGGGATGGTGGAGGGAGACTGACTGATTCAATGCAAATCCTGCATGGTTGCCGAGGCAACAGCAGAATGCTTTCTTGCCTTCCGCTGCTGACTCTGCAGCAAATAAAAGGTCATTTGACTATGCCAGGGGCAATGGCAGATATCAACCTAGTTAGAAGCTGCTAGGGGAATAGCATAACTACCCCTGAATATTCAGCTGCCATTTGTTTTATCTAAGTACTTTTGGAAGAGGGGGAAAAAAGGCTGCCTGGCTAGCCCAATGCAGTGTTTATCGACCTTGGCAGCTTTAAGAGGCGTAGGGAAATCTGGGAGTTGAAGTCCAAGCTTCTTAAAACTGTCAAGGTTGAGAGACACTGGCCTGGTATGTGGATCCCTTGTCAGGTGAGGGCAAAGATTTTGTGCTTGAAACCAATTAGTTACTTCCCCTATAAATAATACTGAATCCTTTAATTGGATGGATGCAGTTCAAACCCCCCCCCCGGCATATTTTCCCACCATTGCGGCTCTCAATACATTTTGTGTGTTTAATCCAGATGGATTTTCTGTTCTCTGGCATGTCATTCTTTGAAATCCAGATGTCAGAGCTCCAGGCAGTTGTTTAACAGATTGTCTTTTGCTTCTCTGCCTAAGAAGATCATGTAATTTGCTCTATCTTCTTTATTTTTCTTTCACACGCGTGGGCATATTTAACTAAGACAGGCATGCAGGTTAATTAATACCACCCCCAAATCAATGAATAAATAATATTCAAAAAAATAACAGCCTTTCAAAATGTAGGCTTTCAAAATGCAAGTTCATATGAAAATCTTGAATGGGCACTTATTGTCATCCCTGTCCTGTCCTGTCCCTATCTATCTCAATCACCTTTCTTGAAAAAAAACTCAAGAATGTAAATATGGAAATAGGAGGTTGCATCTTTCCAACTTCTCTATGAGATCACTGACGGAGAATGGGCTTATGCCTCACAGTATGGTTGAACAGGGAACTAAATTTTTCCATTCAATATTCATTGCTTTTGCATAACTTTAAATTTTTAAACCACTCATCTTTTAAAGAACTGTGATGTTACATTGCCTGCCCCCAGTAACTCTATGAAGTCTACTATGCTAAGAGGTCAAGGCTGGGTGACTCAAGTTCACTCAATAAAAGTTTTCATTAATTTGGAGGAACTGATTCAAGTCTCTTATGATTCCAAGCAGGGACAGAAAATCTTTCTATAGCTTTTTCCTTTGACCTGGAGGGGGGGGAAATGTCATCTTCAAAAGTTAGCCAACTAGCAACTTGTGCAACAAATGGAGGCCATTGGGACTTGGCAAGCTTTAACTCCATCTGACTAGTTTAGAGGACAGTCTACAATCTAGCCCCGTGATGGCAAACCAGAGGTAACACGCAGAGCCCTCTCTGTGGGCATGCGAGCTATCGCCCCAGCTCAGCTCTGCTGCACATGTGTGTGCGTGCTTCCCGCCAGTCAGCTGGTCTTCAGGTCTCTGCCGTGCATGCGTGGGGGGTGGGGCACATGCAGGGGACACACATGCATGTATGGGGATGGGTTGCATGCACGGGGGACTCGTGCACATTGCATTTTGGTGGTTTGCACGTGCGCTTTGGGCACTTGGTGCCGAAAAGGTTAGCCATCACTGGTCTAGCCATTTAAGTCCTAGCCAGGCTTTATTGGCAGTCAGACAAACACCTTTAGCTTGCAAAGACCCGGCATCATCCATTTTGTTAGTCGGCTAACTTTTGAAGATATTTTTCCCCCCTCCAATTCAAGGGAAAAAGCTGCAGAAAGATTTTCTCTCCTTGCTTGCTTGGCCCCTCTACTCTTCAGCCTGGAATCAAGGTAAGGGATAAAGATTAGACAGCAGAGGGGGAAGAGTTTAGTTTTAGCACCTAATTGAGTGGGGTGGGGGGGAATCAATAAATCTGTCCCTCCCACTGTTTTTTGTTTGTTTGTTTGTTTGTTGAACAAATGTGGCTTTCTAGGGGAGAGAGTGAGGAGGATAAGCAAGGAAAAGGTTTTCAGAAGCTCGTCCTGAAGCTGTTACGTTTTACACAGGGCTGGCAGCTTCCCAATGGCCAGGTGATCGGCAACCAGCCGACTGGTGCAGAAACCTCTGAAAGGCTTTTGTTTTGCCCCAGAAAGGCAGGGTACCCTTGGCAGGAGGAAAGGCAGGGGCAGAATTAGGAAAGGCAGGGGCACCCAGCATTTTCCTTCCCTTGTTTCTCACTGGCAAGACAGTCATCTGTGCAGTGGCTGGCATGTGAGACACTCAAGGGACGGGAAATGGAGCATGGGGTATCTCAGGGTGAGGGAGGCCTCAAGAGGACTGAAGCAGGTGGGCTTGTGCCTGCACTAGGCCTCCCAGGATCTCCCCATCCCTGAGCTCCACTTAACAACCCATGCATTCGTTTAACGCACAGGTGTCAAACTCGATCGTGTCACATGACATATCGTGATGTATCACGATGTTTTTTGCCTTTGTGGAGCCGGGGGGGGGGGGCTTGGCCTGCATGTGACACATCTGGTCCATGGGCCACCAGTTTGATAGGCCTGGTTTAACAAATGGAGAAATCAGGGATGGCTGGTTATTACTTGAGGCAGTTCATTTAATATGGTCTCAAATTCTGACCCTAATTGGCAGGTTCCATTACAGTCATAACTTGAGGACTACAACCATGTATGTAGCTCATGGTTGAACTGTGGAGTCCTCGGTGCTCTTTGAGCTTGGTCTGCAAACAAACAACCAAGCTCAGAGAGCACCAAAGATTATACAACAATTAACAATATCTCACAGGAACATCTAACCTGGTGAACAGCCAGGTCTTAAGGGACTTCGGAAAGGTTATCGTGGATGAAGCCAATCTAATCTTGGAAGGGAATGATGTTCCAAAGGGCAGGTGCAATGACAGAAAAGATTTAAGACCTCGTGTAAGGAAGATACTTCCTGGCAAAGCACTGAAAATTATGTGATATTANGGTATTCTTCCAGATTTAGAAAAGCCTAGAACTAAACATTGGTATCTGATCCAGGAAGCTTTCAGTATTGGCCTTGGGAGAATGATGTATTTCCTGGAGGTAAATAATAACAAGCTTTTCTTGTTTATAGTAAGTAATGACTTTTGATTGTTTAACTGATTATCTAACCTTTAAAATTAAATGGTAGACATTTTCAAATTAGCATTCTCGAGACATGCATCATTTAATGACATCTACCTTAACTGATATTTTGTTCTTCTTATCCAATGCACTTTTTAAATTGTACACGCTTTCATAGATAATATTTCTAGCATGATATTTTTAAGGGAATGAAAAGAACAACATCTAGACAAAAATAAAATCCATTAAGAGACAAAACCCTTCACTGAGAGGACTCTGTGGGATCATATTTTCCAGATTTCATTTCCTTAGGTTGTACAACTAAAGAAAAAATTGTGCTGACTTTGGTGGGAAATGAAAGAAAATGAAGGAATTAAGCTTACAGTTTGTTTAATGCAACTGTAAATTTAAAATATATCTCTCAAACAATGCCCCAAAGAGGAAAACATGGCCCCAATATTGCCTCACACCTTTCTCTGATTTCTTGATTTTACTGCTGAACCTGCTTCGATCTTCAGGAACTTAAAAAATAAAGTAGCAATAACAATGGAATATGTTCTCTTCCCCAGCTGTAGAAATCACCCTTCCTTGTTCTAACCACTACCAGTTTTTAAAAGCCAAGGAGTGTGATTGTACAAACTGCTTAGGTAATGCTGCCAAAGAGCTTGAAATGTTTTCCAGGATAAATATTTTTATTTCAATCCTATTTTCCCAGTGTAGACTTAATAAATAAACCTGACCAATGACAAAGCTTTGGGCCCTCCTTAGATAGAATCCTCATTCTCTTTTCTAATTTATTTGCCTAGAGATGAACAAAAGTATATACAGGAAATACATAGCACTTCTTCTATTTGTCTAAAAATGTATACCTGTGTGTGCGTTCATCATAAATGCGGTTCCTCCACTTACAGTACAGATAGTCCTTGACTTACAACAGTTAATTTAGTGACCATTCGAAGGCACTGAAAAGAGTGGCGTGACCATTTTTCACATTTCTAACCATTTGCAGCATCCTCATCGTCACGTGATCAAAATTCAGAGAATGGTCTATGCACAATATTGGAAGAAATGAAAAATATACCACCAGAAAGAGATAATAAGAAAAATACTGGCTTGTGCAGAACTGGATAGACTAACTCTAGAACTGAAAAATAAGGGGGAATCAGAATATTATGATACTTGGAATAAGTTTTATCAATGGTTGCAGAAGAGAGGGGAAGGTCGGAACAAAAATAGTTAGGACAAATAGACTGAGATTGTGAAAATTGTACTAATAATATGAATGTTAATGGTTTAGTAATATCTTTGTATGATGCCAGAATGGTTGCACTACATTTGTTATTTATAGTTGTAAACAATAAAAATATATTTATGATGGTTGCAGTGTCCTGGGGTCATGCAATCCCGTTTTGTGACCTGACAAGCAAAGTCAATGGAGAAGCAAGATTCACTTAACAACTGGGTTACTAATTTAACAACTGCANNNATTCACTTAACAAATGTGGCAAGGAAAGTTGTAAAATAGGGCAAAAACTAACTTAACAAATGTCTCGCTTAGCAACATGAATTCTGGGCTCAATTGTGGTTGTAGGTCGAGGACTACCTGTACTACAATCTTGCCTACAGATATACAAACTTGACTCTTGATGACTGTTTAGATGGATGGGGGCACAGAATTCATTGACATTTACTAACCAGTGTACAGAAGATGCATTGGCATTGTGCTATTGTTGTCATCTGCTCCACAGGATACTCCCCAAGGCAGAGTTTACACAACACAAGAGGATCAAGCACCAAGTCCCAAGTAGGTCTGTATCTGGCTGTAGTCATTGCAGAATAATCTGAAAAGGGAAGGGAACAGTATATCGATTTTTAAAAAAACTCTCAAAATTTCACATTTCCTTTATTCTGAATATAGTAAAATGTTGTCCAAACAATTTTTCAAGCAGACATGAGCAGAATGAAGTTCACAGATGGCCCAGTCAACTTCCTTTTATTTGTCCTGACTTTGTACTGCCAAGATAATAGCCCTTTAAAAAAAAAGGCAAAGTATACTTTGATAAATTTAACACACATATTTTATTATTTCCCATCAGTCCCAAAATTTAATTGTTGCTGTTGATGTCAGTTTGTGGGCTTTGGTCTGGGCCTGTCCTACAGGATGACTAACTTTATTCAACACTGGGAAAGCTGGACCAAATGAATAAATTGCCCTAAATATATCCATTCACAAATCAATGGATGAAGTCAAGGGAAAACCTATTATTGCTTACTTTAAATGCCAGTTTCATATCCTGGTTGTGCACCTGAAGTGTTTTAACCAATCAGAATATTAATCACATCCATACCAACACCATGACACCATCAATATTTCTGTTTTAAATAGCATTTTGGATGTAAGCATTCAAAGAAGCTCTAATGCCTTTTTTCATATCACTTCAAGCCTCCAAGCATTACACAATCGCTTTTGTGATTCCTCTACTTGCTAAGGAAACAAGAACTATTATTCAATTCTTGGCCACCAAGAGGTATGGGGCTTGTTTTTTCATTACCATTGGCAACAACTAGATAGAAAACAAGAAAGGAAAGGCAGGGAAGGTCAATCAATCTTATTTTCTGGAGGTGTTGTGGCTCATTTCTTCTTGAATTTTGTTCCAAAGAAAAAAGGAAATAAAAAGTCATTGAAGAGATACTAGCTTCAACTTGAAAATCCACTGTGATTATGTGAAGTTCTACAAAAGTGTGTTGTGTTTGTACAGGAAGGAGGAGAGGGATAGCGAGGGAAGAGAGGGAGGAACAGGGAATAATTATATGTATATTAAATCACAAGTTCTTAGTTTTCTCCTTCTCCTACTCCATAGTTGTAGGGCTTAGGATAATCTGAGTTTGAGTTAAGGAGACACTAAAGTGACAGCAAAAAGTATAACAAGGATAACCATGGTGGAAATAAAGTAAACTTGGTGCTTTAAATGGGATATTGTATACATCTATTTGTCTTCTATTCATTCTTGACCTTATCCCTTTCCATTTTACATTTCTTAAGTAATCTATTTCTACTGCACTTCAGTTTATTTGTATATGGTGATCTTTCGCTTCTTTTTCAACTATCATTCATTCTAGGCAATGTTCTATCTACAACTTTTCTTCCAAAATCTGAAGGTCTTAAAATATTCCTATTTCCTCTTATAGTGAGATTATGTTTTCTAATAGGTCCTCATTTTTTCAACATTATGAAACCCCATATGTAAAATACATTTCTGTATTGCAAAATCATACTGGAAACTGCAAATGCAAGAAAAGTGTCTCATCCATTTCCACTCAAATAATTACCCTTCATCAGAGAGTGAGTTACTGTAGTATTACCAAGTATGGTATGCTTATTAATGCTGAACTAGATATGGTAAAACTCAAATCGATTTCCCATTGAGTCACTGAGATTAGTGGGCAACTTTCCCCTTGAAAAACACTGATATGGGAGTCAGATCACCAATTAACAAGTCTTATATTACAGAAATATAGGGCTTGAAAGTCTGCTAGGCCATCCCCCTGCCAGGGCAAGAAACCTCAGATCATCCTATATAATTTTTTTTGGTATAAAACCCTCCTGTGATGGAGTATCCATGGCTTCAAGAGGCAGGTTGTTCCACGACTTAATAGTTATCACAATCAGGAAATTCCTTATTTCGAATTTGGATCTCTCTCGCTTAAGCTTCTGTCCATTGGTTCTTGGGAACTATAGAGAATAAATCCACACCCGTTTCCCTATGACAGGGGTCCCCAACCCCAGGTTCGTAGACTGGCATCGGGCTGCACACAGCATGCTACCAACTGGGCCGCACAAACAAGTGAAGCTCCAGCTGCGGGGTGCAAGCAGCATGCAAAACCACGCCACGTCCAGAGTAACCTTTTGGGCACCACTACTGCCTTATGACATTCCCTCAAGCATCAGAGGATTGCTAGTCTTTTCTTCTTCAGGCTACGTATGCTTTTACTTTTAACTGATCTTCATAGGATTTAACCTCCAAGCCCCTTATATCTTAAAGGAGAATGTGGCTACTTTATACATGTGTAATTTTACAACTTATGGGATGTCACTGTATTTTCTATTTCATTACTATTACAGCTAAGCATAAAATGCACACAGGTTGCTGAAGAAAGGAGATTTGTTGTTTGTCGGTAAGAAAAAAAATAGGTAACAAAGAAATCTGTATACCTGTCAATAGCCAAGAGGTAATGGAACACACAGTAATTTCAAATCTAGGGTTGTGTTATTTCCTGTTGAAAGTACTACAGCCTTAGTTTTGTGCATTGCCATGTAACTGCTAAGGGCAGAGATTTTTTATTAAGAAAAAGAATACTTGCCTTTTTCTATTGTCAAGGAAGGTCCATAGGAAGTAGCAAAACAAAACAAAAATTGATTTATGTCTTTCTCATATTTTCAAGACAGTGAGGAAAGCAAGGAACACTGTGTGGGCTTGTACTTGGAATTTTAAAATTATTTAAGAGCTGTTTCATTTCTTCTTGCTTGCTTGTCCACTCAAATCAATCCTCTAGCTCTGAGGACCACTCCTTTTTTATAAGCAGAAGTTAATCTACTCTGCTATTACTCTGGCCTTTTGAACAGCTAGCTGTCCCTGGCTGCAAATCCGAAGATAACTACTAACTAAACTAAATGTTGCAGGTATGCTACTCTAAAACCCGTTTTTCTGTTGTTAATTATGAATAGAGAATCCTGCAAAGGATGATCAAGAAAGTATCACAAGTAGTTTCAAGGAAAAACAAATCACAGGACAGTTAAATCAGGGGTCCCGAAACTTGGCAACTTT
The DNA here is from genome assembly GCA_000516915.1 of Ophiophagus hannah. Classification (NCBI taxonomy): domain Eukaryota; kingdom Metazoa; phylum Chordata; class Lepidosauria; order Squamata; family Elapidae; genus Ophiophagus; species Ophiophagus hannah. Next base: position 265,107 of record AZIM01000765.1, read on the forward strand.
AAAGACTTGTGGACTTCAACTCCCAGTGCACAAGTCTTAAAGTTGCCAAGTTTGGAGACCTCTGAGTTAAACCTTCAATTAAAACACTGTTCTCTTTCCTACTGCAAGCTATCCCCTCCCAGAGAAGTTTTGCAAAAGAGAAACAGCATTTGAGTTAACTTTACACATGGTTGTCATTTTTATAATTAATGTGAGCCATCCCAGGGACAGTAGCTTTTTTAAAAAGGAGACAGAAACATAGAAAAGTGATACATAAATATTCCAATAACTCCCAAAACCAATGTAGAACTGCATGTCCTTAGAAATTAAATAGTAAAGTAAATTACCACTAGATTAATACTGCCATGCAAAAAGGGTGATTCAATAACATTTCTGATGCAAATTTGTGGTAAGTGTTTCAGAACTTTAGAATATAAATATTGTAGTCTTTGTCTCTAGAATTAAACAACTGGTTCCTTATTTGTGAATAGTTCAACCAAATCCACTTGCTGGTTACACTTCATGAGCAACTAATATATAAGTTCTACATGTTTATTTTTTCAGTCGCTGAATAAGAAAATATTGTTCAAGAGAGAAAATAGACTTCAGTATCTATATTTATATACATATAAATTCAAGATTCAAAGTAGTTATTTATATTGTATTACTAAGATTAAATAAATGAATTAAACTTAGGAAACATTAAGCCGCTAACTCATAATCTACAAAACTCATATAGGGGGATTAAAAACAGGAAAGTAGATGGCCTTTAATAAACATATCCTCAGTAACAGTGTATATGCCTCCATCCCAGGCTTTTATCTACTGGAATATTGTGACTGTAATTCTATGCCTAATTAATTGGGAATAAGATTCTTTAGTGAAATGTCAAGTATCTACCAATTAAGGCATCCATAGTGATAGTCAAAGACAACAATGGGAGACATAAGTAGGAAATGGTATCTCACCCCCTTTTAACATGCATTGCACATATCACACATATATAAAAAGAGGCAAATCTTCCATCTTCTGTTTGTGCCACTATTTGATGCTGTTGGCCATTACTGTAGCCAAATTAACTAATGTGGGTGGAATAGATAGATAGATAGATAGATAGATAGATACAGATAGATAAAGAGATAGAATAAATTGTAGTCTGCATGTTTCTCTCTCCCTATTTTTGCTTGCCTTTTGTCTCATTTTTTGCTAGTTATTTTTTTTAATGCTTGCTGATCTTTATTGAATCAACACAGCTATATTTTTTGTTAGCTGAAATAAGTAGCATGTGTGCATGGTTTGATCGGCATATATATNTATATTGACTGGGAGTGTGTCAGGTGCAAACAAAACTGGAAATTACTCCTAGTAATTTTCCAACCTGTCTAAAATGTTGCATTTAGAGCTTCTGCTGCTTAAAACTACTTCCAGCTCTGATTCCAATGGCCTATTTACCTGGGAAAATCCAAGCAAAGGTCCTCCTGCTTCCAGGTGCAAGGTCCTTTAATGTCACAGTTTGGAATGTTTAAATGAACTCTAGTTTTTGCCACTCCATTTTCCAACAATAGTTATTTGAAACATTTCTGGTTTAATAAACTCAAAATATTTGTAGCTACTGTACTGTTCAAGTTTTATAATCTGGAAATTATGCATAAATTGCTACAGTCTGATTCTTTTAACACAACATTACTTGGGTCTGGATCTATTAAATGCAAATGTTTCAGTTATACCAATTTAAACAAAATACAGGACAAATGGGGCTTAAGCCCAAATTATTTCCTCCAAATAAAAAACACATGAGAACTAAATGCAACCATGGAAAAACAATGTCATTTCTACTGAAGGATTCTGTGATATGAGAAGGTATCTCACAAAACATTGNAAAAAAACATCCATGAGGGTATTCTGAACAAACTCAAAAAGAAACTATTCATGGTATCTCATCTGGAAGGAAAATCATAGCAGACCAATCTGTTCCCCAAAAATCAATCCACCAACATTACTATTTTTGGTCATTTAAATTGCCATCCATTAACATCTAGATTGCCACCTCAGAAGGGGGCGAAGGTGAAATGCCTCACCCACCTGAGAATCCCAACATGAACATGGCCATCTTCAGGGGGAGCAAATCGTGACAATAACACAGTAATGCTGCAGCTTACACAATCCTATCAGAACCTGGGCCTCAAGACTGCATAATGACATCATATGTTTGGTGTCACTGCATATATGTCATCATTTNCTAAATTCTGGTTAGACCCTTCCTGACAGTTTAACAATGTGTGGGCAAAAATCATATCCACTCTATATTCAGGGTAGCTTTATTGATATTGATGGGATCAAGTTTTAAGCATGCTTTAAACTGCAACCTTATTGTAATATCAAGTGTAGTTACTTTTGCTGAGTACCTCTTCTTCAAGTAAACAAAAAAGTCCAAACTCCTCAAAAGTCAGATGACTTATCCTTCTTTTTAAAACACTTGGAAGTATCAGAAGTGACAGGGCTTTTATAGGTTTGTGCACACAAGCTACAAAAATATCACACAGATATTTCATGAGAATGGCCAGAAACCATGTGCCTAGAGACATGCCTACATCTTGAAACTCTGCCCAACTTCAGTTCATTTGCTCAAATTTCCCCTTGGATAGTGTGCCCACTGGCATCGGTACTGGATGCACCAAAAGGACAGCATATGCCACCGTGTGTTGGCCATGCTCTGCAAAGCAGGACAAGTTGTCCTGCCAAGAAACTATTCTGGGAAGAATTTTCCTTTAAGGCTGTTTTACCTTTGCTAGCCTACCTATGTGAATGGTAATAATATTTGGGACTGAGGGAACAGCGCCAACACAGGGCCTGTCTTAGTAAGCCACACTGCTTATTACAAAGCACATGCTTGTGCGTTTCATAGTTCTGCATTCCAAGGAATGAAGGGCCTGTGGTAGACCATCAAATAAAATCCTCCTTTGACCATGTCCCGATTTGACATCCAACATGTCCATGCTTGAGCCTGAGCTAGCCACAGGTTTTTATTTTAATTAGAAAACAGATTGTGTTACTATTATTACTTCTTTCAGATTCCATTACCTGAGGGTTTGGGGGGGGGAGAGGAGAAGGTAAAAATACTCAGTTATTTTAGTTGTTTACCATTCAATCCTATTCAGTTCAATTTGGAAGAGCATAAAGGACCACAACTCTAAAATATCAACAGCTGGCATCCTTTTTTTTCCCCTTCCAGGAAAAAAAAAGTTTGTTGAATTTCTAGTTATTTCAGAACCTTAACCTTGTGTAAGCTAGGCCAATTAAGGTTTAACCTTAAATAATGGTAGCAATTGTATAGGATAAAAACATGCAGGAAAAATTCTACTTGCCTGTTAAAAAAACAAAGAGGCTCATTCTGACAAATGTTTTTATGTCTCACAGTTGTAGGTTTAGGCTTATTAGCTACTGTGAATGCTACGTGCATGGAAGGGATCAGAGCAGTATGAGTGGACTTCCAACTCTCAGAATTCCTTAGCCAGTGTGAAAAGCACTGGGTTAAATAAATGTATTCATGCAGCTGGGAGCCAATAATAATTAACTAATTTGGTCTTTTCTGGCCTCACCATAGCCATCTTGGTGAGCGCCTAGAAGAAGTTGGCTTCAAGCCCCCTTCACACACAAACACACACACACCCAACAGATTTTGTAGAGGTTACAGTAACTGTAAATAAGGTCTGATTCAGGTACTATTTTGAAGCCTGCTTTCTAAAAGAGACCGTCAGGGCCTTCCTTTAAATATTTGCCTTTTTCTAACACACATAAAACAGGAGTGGTTTTCAATCAGCAGGTATTATTTTAGGAAGAAGGAAGATTAAAACCTTTTAAATAAACATTTCATTGGAAATTATTAAGAGGCCACAGCTTCAACAAAACCAAGAAACACATTCTAAAATACAGCATTTTAGGTGGTGATTTAAAACTCAAAATTCAGTTTATGCTCTCCGAGGTCAATCTAAACCAAAACCCACAATGCCCTGCCCTCTCTTCTGAGAAAACCACAGATGGAGAAAGATCCCAGTAACCCCTTTGAGTCATGTGGTAAAACAATTTCAGTTCTGGGGGTATACTCAACTATTTAAAGCAATCACGTTTTGCCAACAATGAATCTTTTTCTGGGGCACACTCTTTCATTATTGCCTTTTCCTATTTACTTTAATGACTACTGTTTCCTTAAGGACAGCCTTATGGCACAGAATTATCATCCCCAATGTAAAAATAGACCTTGGCTTCCAAGAGGGCACCACCTCAAGTTTTCTGTTTCTAAAACCGTACAACCTAAATTACATTGGGCTGCTTAAGTTAGCATTTTCAAGTTTCCCCTCTCCCTGCAAACATTCTCACTAAAAGGCACCAATAGGTCAATGAGAACAAGGGTGGTAGCTTTGGGAGACCACTGTCTCAGCTCTGCCAGTAACCAACAAGTATGATCAATGCTATCTCACTATTATTTCCCAGTCTAAACCATGTCCAAAAAGGGACCAGATAATCTATTTCTTCTGAAGCCACAGCCTGATTACCATTTCCCTAAAACCTGATGAAAAATGTTAAGGGCCAGCAATGAAAATTATCCATGGCTATTGGGTTATTCAAGACAGGCAGGAACATCCTCTCTGACAGGAAGGCTATCCTACTGTTCATTCTCATATTGTTCTCTACAGCAGTGGTCTCCAACCTTTTGGGCACCAGGGACCGGTTCCATGGAGAGAGGTTTTTCTGTGGCCTGAAGGGTGTGTGGTTTCGTATGCTGCCTGCATCCAGAGGATGGGGCTTCGCTTGTTTGCACAGCCCGCTTGTTGGAGTGCCACAGACCGGTGCTGGTTCATGGACCAGAGGTTGGGGCCCTCTGCTCCACAGAATCCAAGCCATTGGATAACTAGAATATTCCTCAAAACAGCCTTACAAGTGATCCTATAGCTCTTCCTTCTCCAATAAGGACTGAGTCGCTTTTGGCCAGGGCCACAAGATGCTTATCTGAGGACCCAATAAAATGAGAGAAATAGCTCCATTTCATTCCTCTTATCACCACCATATAATCCTTAATATAGGCTTTCTTTTTAATCATTGGATTTCTCTAATGGAATTCTAGGTGTCCTTCAAATGTTTCATCTTCCTGGAGCTCCTTGGAAACCCAAGAAGCAGTCCAAACATTGCCCAAATGACTACTAGAGTCCAAACAGAACAGTCTGTAAAGCTGCTGTCATATCCCCACCACACTAGGCCAAAAATGCACTGAACTGCAAGCTTCACCATGCTGGCTTGATCTGTAAAGCTTGCTGTATTGGTCTCTGCATCAGCTTCTCATCTACCATTTGCTTCCCATTATTGCTGCTCCTCAGCCTCTGCTCACATGAATTACAGTCCACTTCCAAATGGCCAGGATCAGATCTTCCAGCACTCCCTACGCTTCCACCACTCTTTCTCTTTTCATTCTGCCACCCTCCAAACCTCCAACAAAAATCATGATCGCAAACCCTCCACAAACATTCAACACTTTTGGACGCCATGTGGCAAGAGGATCTTGAGGAGTGGCAAAAATAGCACTGGGGAAAGGATCTCAGTGTCTTCTACTTAAAATAGTGTAAATAAATTTGTTTTTAGGTGTGTTAGAAGGTTGAGACTTCAGAACATGAAATCTGGTAAGGAATTAATATAAATGCAAGTAAACAGGCCTGCTTAAACACTCCCTGAGTTGAAATACAATATGTAAGGTGAATCTACAGATTGAATCTTTGTGTGCTTGTATGTGGGTTGTAGGTAAGCAGAAGCAGGCATTTATTTATAGAAGAAGCCTTAAGAATTTCCTAGAGATGGAATCAAAGATACACTTAAATTGGAGGGATTCTGCATATACTGAGGCTATTATAAAAGAGTCTCTGGTGACATGCATCAGAATCCTCTTCCCTTTCTACCCAACATGTGGCAATCTGCCCCTCTCACATGCTTTAAGGAGAACGACAAGTTCTTGTGCAAAACGGTCTTGTTCTGCCTGGTCCTGAATATCATGCAGATCTTCTTCTGAAAGCTGTCCCAACTTCTAGTGCATGAAATGTAGCCCAGCAAGCACCAGTCTTCAAACATCAAAGAAAAAGTAGATAAGAAAACATTGCCTTTCCTGCTCTCAGTGAAATCCACTCCACATAGTTATTCTCAACATGCCGCATTTCTCCACCACATTTCAACCTTTTATCTGTCTTTTCATCAGCCTTCAGGAGGCAAAGAAGGAACTAACATTTAGTTGGTTTACCAAACAAGCTTGCCTTATTGTAAAATGAAGAAACAAGCCAGATACCTCCATGCAGCTAAAATATTTATTTATTGACGATCCAACCTGCAAAACCTGACTTTAGGCAGCCCACAAAGGGTTAGAAACATAAAAACTAATTAAAAAAACAAAATACAACAAACATCTAGAATAACCATGGTTAACCATCACATCTTCCTTACAAAGTCTTTCTTTTCTGAACTGGCTCAGTCAAAGCTTTGGCTCAATGCCTAGGATAAGAATCAGGTTGTCAGGCCTTATGGAAAGTTTAATTGAGTCAGGGCCATCTGAATCTTGGGGGAATGCTGTTCCATAGAACAGGTGCTACAAAAGGGAAAGCATACTCCTGGGTCTTGCCAGGTTACCTTGTTTTGTAGAAGGAACTAAAGCATGACTAGTTTGCTGGATCTCATGGGGCAATTTGAGTTAATGGGAAACAGATGGTCCCACAATAAGCTGGCTCTAGGCCATTTAGTGTTTTACAGACAATAGTCGGTATCTTGAATTCTACCTGGAAACTTACTGTAAGCCAAAGTAGTAGTGTTACATGAATGTAACAACCAGTTGCAGCTTCTAGGTGCTCTTCAAGGGCAGTCCCTTGCACACTGCATTCCAACAGTCTAACTGAGAGGTGACCAAGTCATCAATGACTGTGAGTTGGAACCCCCCAAACCAACAATAGGCACAATTAGCACATAAGATATCCCTATGAAAATAAATTCTTGGCCACAGTTGCCATTCGTGTTTAACAGGAATTGAGAGTCCAAGAAGACCCCCAAGAGCATTTAGAGGGAACTTCTTTCACTGATGGGTGAAGGATGAGCTTTTGAGATTTTTTCTGTAGCAGGGGATTTATTCAAAAGAGATTTGGTTGGAGAGAAAGTTTAGACAGGGGGAAAAAAAAACCCTGACTATTTTCCACAATATTTGCCATATGGAAAACTTTACTATAAAACTTTTTTTAGTTAAAATACTGAATAACATCACTTTAAAAATAGTATATCTCATATCTTATCTTTATCCCGCTCCTTGACCAGTCCATAATTTGCATTATTCCAGAAAGGTACAGGAAAAGAAAGCAAATTTTTGAACAATACTGTTTAGAGCTAGATTAAATAAAATCTCCCTCAAGATGAGCTCAGTTCCTATGGTAGTTATATCCATAATTTTCTCAGAAACAATAATGAAGTGGTTTGTCACTCTAAATTCTCCCCATTATAATTTTAACAAGAATAAAGAATTAAAATGTTATGTTACTTTCATTTTAATACATATTTTATCATTATATTTATACAGCAAACAATAGTTGAACCAGCTACAAATAGACAGATAGGGCCAAAATGAATAAGAGAAACCATTTCAGCAGAATACTCCAGAAAGAGAGCTCTTTCAAAATTAAAGTATTAAAAATAACGTTAATGCTACACTGAGAGTCTCTTTGGATTGAATATAAATGGAACTAGATGAAAAAAATAAGTAATTTAAACTATAAACATATCCTAGTGTGTGGGAAAGTTTTTCAATTACAAAACAACACAATTAAAGACAAGGGAAAAATTCATGGAAAAAAGTCATCAATAAAATTCAATCTTTTTTCTGCAACCTTAGGGTTGGGTTTTCTTTTTTTTCTTTTTCTTTTTTGGATAGCATTCCTCCAAATGACGTTTTGCTTAATACAAGTCCAATCATTTGTAATAAAACCAACATTATTTCAGTTAATCTTCCCCCCCCCAAAAGAATTATGTACATTCAAGTCAGCAATGGACAATCGATTACCAGACCAGATTAATATATGATCAATTATAAGTCAATCAATCCTATATTGTTATTTACTGCATTTTGAAACTGAGAAAAGTCATCCTTAAAATGACATTATATACATTTTGTTTCTAAAATACATACCTTGTTCTTAATAAAACACACTTTGTGTCACTAAACTGTATCACTAAATTTAGAAAAAAGATGAATTGAACGTTCCAGTTAACATATGAGTCTTTAGGAAGTGAAGTGGAAATACTTTAGCATCATTAATGACAGTAGTTATATACACAAGACAAGGAAGCACTGAAACAAAGTGTAAAATCTGATTCTAAAACTTTAAGAGTTGTTGTCTAAACAGAAATTACTGTGCTATGTCTTCATATCAACCATATAACTCTTCCTGGGTTTTTTAATCAGTGAGAGACCTGATGAAGGCAGTTCTAAATGTGTTCATTCTAGACNATACAGTGATAGATTTCTTCCTTCCCTTTAGAGGCAATTTAGGGGAAAAAGCCAACCTGTGTAGGCAAGGTTATGGTTATACTAGTAGGAAACTGTTACTGCAGTTATCCTTCCAGTATTGCAAGAAATGGCTTCCCTTTTCTAGATTCAACTGTAATACTAGAAAGAGCGGTAACTGACTTGTATGAGGTGCATCCTTTCACTGAATGTACAGGAACATTAATGAAAAGTGTGAGGTGCAAAAGGCATTTTTCCCCAATGGATGGCATTTTTTTTTCTTTTAGGTATCAATGTTATATTATAAATCACATCTGAAATTTTCCTGTCTCATATTAGCTTAGTATGGCCTGGTAAAGGTCACACCTGAAATGGAATAAGCACTAAGCAATGTCATTGAGTCACTGCAGATTATGTCTTAACCCAGGCTGTTTGTTTGCTTGCTTGTTATTATCACATATGTATAGCTATCCATCTCATTGAATACTCTGGACATTGTACACAATAAAAAAATCCAAATACTGATGATAGTTGTTGATGATGCACTGTTGATAATATCTAGTTGGGTAATGAAATATCTGTATAAAATGATCAAGCTAAGAGAGCAACAAGGATCCCACAATCCAAATACAACTGCTTTAAAAGTAAAAAAAAAAGTGCACTAAGTTTTGGGGAGAGCCTAGCCCAGGTACAGCAGATTTATATAAGGCAAATGGACTGGATGGGGGGGGGGGGGNGTCGGGGGGGGGGGGGGGGGGGGGCAGAAGTAATGTGCCTGATTCATTTTCTCTTATTGTGTAGGGATTATAAATGATTAGTTATTTTGAGTGCTTTTCAGAGACTTCAGAAAGTTGCATTGTCATATGCGGCGTTTCAGTGTTTCATTGAGCTCATATTCTTAAATTAAAAAAAGCTTGAGGATGAATGGAGAAATATATATAGAAATATATACAATCAATAAATCACTGAACTGAAACTGGGCTCCAAATAGGGGTTATAATTGTTGTTCAAACTCTCATCTAAAGAATATCATTTTTTTCATCAATCAGGCTGAACTCTTAATAGCCAAATATGAAGTATTTTTTCACATATTTGATATTAGCTTAATTAGGCTACAGGGGACAAGAAACATCACTTTAATTCAACCTGTTGCACACTTATTCTGTGCAAGTCAATTCAATACAGCCAAACTGAAATGCAAAAAGTCAAATTTTCATCTGGAAATTCATTCAGGCATCATCCCAGCTAATTAGAAATAAAGAGTCAGAAACAGCTGTAATTTTCTAAGAACAGAGTTTAAAAATTACTGGTCTAAGAAAGGAATAATTAGCAAAATATCAGCACTGTACGATTTGTATTATATAAGATTACACAATACATAAAAGCTCTCTCAGCTGGTAGCAAAAATTTAGCAATTTGCTTCATTAATTCATTTTGTGGATAGCAACACATTTAGTGATATTTAAAAAAGGGAACAGATTTCTGGTGAAAAACTAAAATATTATGCTGACAGAACATAACAAAAAAAATATATTTTTACATGAAAAATGTATCTGCTAAGAGATAAAGGCTCAAACTAATGTGCCTAAGGACAGCCCTGTTGGATGAGGTAATGGCCCATTTTGGACTGGCATTTTGCTTCTCATTGGGGCCAACAAGCAGCGTTAGGGTTGCTTGCAAGAAGGCAAGGGAGACAAACACTCTTCTATTAATTCTTCTTCCCCCAACCCTGAACACTCAATCTTTGAGCCAAGTAAACCTGTGATAGACCTATTCTCCATGACTTTATTCAATCTCCTTTCAAAGACAATCAAGACAATAGCTATCACTTCACATTGTAATGAATATTGCAAATTAATACTTTGCTTGCTTTTGTCTGTCTTAAAACTTTTCCTGATAAACATCATTGGACAGTTACCAGCCCTAAAGTTTTGAGAAAGAAAATATCTCATTACTTTCTCATCACTTCCTCTGCATTATGCATGGTTTTATACATTTTAATTATCCCCTCCTCACTCCTTGCCTTTTTCCAAAGCTAAAGAGTACTCACAGGAATATTGTTTGAAGCCTCTGATCATTTTAGTGATCATTTATGCTTATTGCCATAATAAAGATTTGATTGAATTTATTGTCCTCTTCTACAATTTTTCAACTCTATTACAATATATACACAATTCTTTGGTCAAATTTTAGACTTTGACCTAAAATTTCCCAGGATTTTAAAAACTGTTGTCACATTAGCTACTTTTCAGGACACTGGGACTAAACCTCAATACTGTACCCTTTACATATTATTGCTTTAATATTAATAATTGCTAGCAATAATACTATTGCTAGAAATTCACACTTTTATGAATTTTGGGGTGGATGCCCCAATTTATTATTATATAGTTTTTCAAGATATGCTTTCTGTTATTTCAGTTTCCTTTTTCTCATAAGAAAAATCAGAGCAGGTCCAAATATCTATCTTGTATCTTGTATAGTGGGGAAGATTTAAAGACAAATGCAGAACTCAAAGAATTCTCTAAGTCTTTCAGCAAATTTCTAAATTCCAACTACAATTCCAATGTCCATCCTCCTTCAACATTTCTTTCACTCCTTTGTCCATTTCTTGAAGTGAGATTTCTTTTCTTTTACAGCTTCCTTAACACTATTAGAAAGCCATGCCAGCCTCATCCCTGACATAACTAAGCTTTTCTTACATCCTAACTGAACATCAAGTATTGTAATAACCTCCAGGCATTACGAGAATTGGCATTTTGCTATTTCCTTTCAGCATTAAAAAAAAAAAGCAGGCCTCGTGTTTTTTAGAAATTTCCCTTTTACTTAAATTATTATATTGAGCTCAGCTGGTAGTTTACATCTCACGCCAGATCTCATTCACTCCATGGGATTAAGTATAGAGTTACCTCTCCATAGTCAGTTCTTCCAAAACTGTTCAGAATAGGCATCCATTGCTAATCATGAGATAGTTAAAATGAAGAAAGTTGTCATGATGTCAGGCACAAATATTTAAGGAGTGGAATTTGCATCGTGATGCATATTTTGTGATTTGTCCACCCACCCACTATGACACATATGGTTCTAACACATAGTCATTTATGGTATCTAGTAATTTGGTTTCTTTTACTTTAATCAGAATGAATTTGAACATATCCAGACTATGTGACAGTATTGCAACAATCTCTCTTTTGTATGTCTTTCTCTTTTTGTATGCCTTCCTGATTTGACCCATTATTTTAACTGGAGATTCCATACTTTATTTCAAGATTTCTTGGATGTAGGAAGCAGTATAAAGTATTGCGGATTAAATAAATTCAAGTAAAATGTAGAACTGATAATCACTGCTGTGTTGACCTTTGAGATTATTTTCTACAAAGCACTTTTATCCTATTGAGCCAAATTAAAACAGTATTGGATGGAATACAGTCCACAATTTGTTAAGCAACAGCTTCATTATTCTCTCCCAGAGCTGTTAAATTTTTACTGAATATGCAATCATGGCAAATATAGATTTAAACTAGATGGATCTGTTGCAGTTACAATTTGGTTCTGATACACCATCCCAGTGTGGCAAACACTGATTTGCACAGAAAATAAAACATGTGGTAGAGATGTTGCAGGACTGCAACTTTCCAACTACCACGGAGGAGGTAAAATGACTGATTCTGCACTTATTTAAAGCAATCCTTTGCAAGCAAGTAGTTATATATCACAGGAGAGTTCCAATTTAACTTTTTTTTCTTTTTTGTAGGTACACAATAAAGAACAGTCTCAATAAATTATCTTCTACCTTCACAGTTATATAATAGTTAGAAACAGTTTATCATATGACCACAGTTTACAGAGAATACACTGTATCAAATTTTCTGGCCAAGAAAACATGGCATTCAACTTGCTCCTAGAAAAAGCTTCTATGTTATCTTATAGCACAGTCCTATGCCTTCTCAGAAGTCCCACCATGTTCAATTTTGTTCACTTCCATAAATACAACAGGACTAAGTTCAAATTATTATTAGGGACATTCAAATGGCTCAGTGCTACAAAAAGAAATATGTCTGGATAACTGTAATGCCAATGTCCCAAAGTTAGCAATGCTATATTAGATGCTGCAGAAACTTGGGGACGGAGGGACAGATGGTAATAACTGCAACCGTTTAGTTAATTTAGTTAATCAGCTTGTAAAAAAATGGTGCAAACATACAGGAAATTCTAGATGGCACAAATATTTGGCACTTGTCTACTTGCTATTATGAGAATTCACTCCTATTTCAGAGCAAAAAGTAATTTAGCTCAGCAAAAGATTCCCCAATGCACAACCCTGGCATGTTATTTTTGTTCTTCTTTTAAGAGTTCAGCACTATATGGCAAGCTGGGCAGCTATAGGGGTGCCTCTACCACTACAGTCTCTTAGCACTCAATAAATCTGTTGGGTCTTGGCCCAGAGGAGGCCACTGACTTGAAAAGTCCTCAGAGCAAGCACTGAGTCTGCCTGGATGCGTTCAGTGAAGCAGCCTTAATGTCTTACAACTGCTCCAGAATTTATATCCTCAATACCCAGGGAGATCTTTCTCCTTTCCAATCTCAGTAAAACTTGTAGTGCTTGGTCAGTTGTGTGAGGGAAAACAATCAGCTCTAAACGATCAATTCATTGTTTCCATTATCTCTCTCTTCTCTCTCTCTCTCTCTCTCTCTCTCTCTCTCTATTTCCAAGCTACATCTCAAATTGGGCTTGGTTATTGAGTCTTTTTTTTAAAAAGAGAAGTAGCATGGGATCAGCTTTCCTTATGACTATTCCGTGGCCTCTTGGGCAGCAGGAAAATAAAATGTTACCAGAGTCACAGCTTGAGCACAGACATTCAGAGGTTTGTTTTAAATGCATGTTTTTCTTAAAGGCTTTCTATTTATGTAACAAATCAAACCTTTACATTCAACTTAAAGCCCGTGGATTTTCAGATTTACATTAGGTGCTAAAATTCTTACTGGCCCTGAAAGAAGTTATTCTAAAGTAAAACTAACTTCGTTATGCAAGTCATTGTCAGAAGATCCACTCTCTTTTCCAAGAGAGTGCAGAGAGGAAGAGTGAAAGTCTGATATTTGTATTCTTTAACCTACCCTAAAACCCCCCAAGGAAGGGGGAAACCTAGCCACAGATTAAGAATACAAGGACAGTATTTTCGTTTTGTATTCTAATAAGAATTGATAAAATGTACTCTTATCAATTGGGTAATGCAATGAGAATACAGTTGTTTTTTTATTTTTGTGTTTTGTCAGTGTTTTGTTTTGACACTCTGAGAAGGCAATAAGAGCAAAGAATTAATGCTGTTTCACTGCTCTTACTGCCACGAACTACTCCTTAATGGTGCTATAAGTCGTGTCCAGTTGGAGTCATCCTTCAACTTCCTACAGCGGAAACCCTTTTCAAATCCCATGATTTCACATGAACTTTTGCAAAACAATAGGCAAGAAGTCTGAATTACAAATGCGCATAAGTATGTATAATTGCAACAGAATGGTATATTAGGTGGTAAATTCCTCCCAGAGATGAGCTTCAGACCATCCTAAAACTGTGCTGTATGTTAGCCAAAGCTGGGGAAACATCTGTAGCCAGCAGCTGCCAAAGCGATATGCAAATTTTGTTCTACATTTATTGAACATTACCATGTCTTGCTCTATTGTCTTGCCTGTATTTTCTGCCTATATTAAGTTTCAGAGTTATTTTTGGTATTTGCTTTACTTAATAAATCCTTTCGGCTTCTATCTCATTTGTGTGTTCATTGCATTTGAAATCTACAAACTTCCTGCCCACATTTTAATGTGGCAAAACAATGACAGAAAGCCAAACACAATATTAAAAGAAAACCAGAACCACTTTGATCTGGAAAAGGAGAGGAATATTCATATTTAAAAAATGAAAAAAAATGGAAGAATTCTTGGCCAGTTCTAATTTTACAATCATTTTATTCAATAGCCTAATACAAGCATATCTATTTCAGACAGTGAACCCATTAAACAAAGAGGTTTGATGTTATTATCTCATTCTACTGCACCAAAGGGAGTCGGAAGTCAACATCTTTCTTTTTTCCCTTTTCCCTTCTCTTTTTCCCCTCTTATTTTCCTACTGTTTTCTTTTGTATTTTTATATTTCATATTATAAAACTAATTAAAAAAAATAAAGAGAACTGATGAGGAAGTGCTCTCCTCCTAGGTTCGGACAAGAGTGTAAATCATGTGAATGGAAATTAACCAGCATGATTATTGATGACATATCATCATTTTGCCTATATCTCACCAACGGTGTTTGACTATTCCATATGCTTATCACACACAAGGTGTACAAGTCAGAACTGCAAAATAAAATTCTGTAGAGTGATGGCCAGTTCAGATACAGAGAAGAAAGAAGCTGCTTGAAATGGCCTGGGCAAAAACAAGCCTCAAGAGGAGCATGGATGAGAAATATTCAAGTCAACTGGAGGCGGCAAAAGATAAGGGGATGCCTCTAGATCCTTCTCCCAGCCCTAGAGCATGTCGGGTATGTAGGGCTCTGGGTAGAGGAGATCTGGAGGGCTTTGAACACGATAAGGGCATTCCATTGAAGAGCCAGAAGGTCTCTGTTGGGGGAAACTGCTCCATTTGCTAGAACTCTGTGCATTTGCCTCCTGAACATGATGCCTGAGAAACATTTTCTTCTTAGAACCCAGACAGCTGATAATCCACATTTGGACTACTGAAGTTTTAGACCATGGCCTCTGTGTATTTCTGCGCACATTCCCCACCCCAGGCTACTTTGGACTCTGACTACTTGGAACTCATTACATGTGGACTATCTAGGGATTTGGTGCTTTGCTGCTCTGTATATTTGCACACAGGCCCTATCTACCACCACTGCTTGTATTTATTAAATCCTAAGTAAAGCTTCTTGTAATTCTCATCATTGTATGTCTGACCTGGGACAGGACAAATATTCATTTTCTGATTAAAATCTTCCCTATTAGACTATTCCAATCAATATTTGGACAAGATAAATCCTAAATCTGCAAATGGAAATTGAGTTTAATTAAAATCCAGTTATTTAACACCCAAGTTAATCCAAAATGCAAAGATGAAATTGGGTGAAATACATATTAAAAAAGATGATTTATCAATGCTAGTATTGTAGTTTAACTCTCAGTTAATGCCATTTCCTCAATTTGTATATTATGGTTAAGATATCACAGATAGTGCTTCCGTCAAATCTTCTATCAACAGTCTCTCTCTCCAGAAATTTTGATCCAAATAAAGAGACTATAAACAAATCCTGCAAGAAGTTGGTAGTCTCATAAGAAAAAGCACGCCTAATCTAGCAATCAATAATATAAAGTAAAAATGTATTACAACTGTATAAGTTATTTTTCAATATAAATGAAAAAAATACTGCTAAAAAATACTGATAGATGGAGGAAGCAGAAGAAAGTGTACTTTAAAAAAGAAACATTCTGATAGTTAAAATTCCAAAGTACATATGCAGTTTGTGTGAAAATATTGAATAAGGATGTATTCAGGGTTAATACAGGATCAAAAATAAGAAACATGACCAAAGTGTTAAATTATATTCAAAACTGTGAACTGGAATTCTTTCACTAATATGTAAAGTGGCTGGAAAAAAATATTTAGCACTCACAGACACTTTAGACACTTTGCAAGAAATCATTTAAGTGGCTTCATTTACAAGCCTTTGGAATATTTTGTCAAAACTTCTTTTGAAGACAACCCTCTAATTTGAGTTGTAGTTAAAATGTACTTCTCAACAGTATAGGATCTGATTTGTGCGAAGTATTTTAAGTGAAATACCATCTTGAAATAAGATGTGAGGTTTATATTGGAATGAATTATATGAACCACTGAAGTTCAGTAGCCTGAATTGCCTTTTTAAAGCTAATGGTTAAGTTCCCCACTCAGTCATCTCAATAATAGCCTGGATTAGGATGACAAGTTCAATCTAACAGTATGGTTTAGCATGATATATAAATGTCCCTAATGTTTTAGCTACATAACAAATTATTATTATTTTCTTCTGTTCAATTGTGTCTGATTCTTGAAGACTGCCTGGACTTCGCAAGGTTTTTCAAAAGGGGTTTGCAACTGCCTCCTTCCTAGGGCTAAGAAAGGGGGGGAGGCAATGTAGACTAGTCTCCTTGTGGTGAACCCTGGGCAACATGTCTTTGTTACAGCTAAATAGTCTATACCAGGGGTCTCCAACCTTAGCAACTTTA
>AZIM01000765.1:370884-381119 GCA_000516915.1 Ophiophagus hannah
ATTACCAAGCGGCATTCTTACAAAGTCAGCTTNCTGCACTAAATGCAGGCAGCTTGAGCTAAGTGCTAGGTGTTTAACAGCCTGCACCACCGAGGCTCTTTGTCCCCTAATAATTAATTGTCTGGTTTTTCTGTCAATTTCATCCTGGGGAAAATGAAAAAAACAAAAACAGGGGAAGGACTCAGATTTTTTTAAAAAAGAAAGAAATTGGAATACCTTAGCACTAATTTCTGTGGAATTTAATGTACTTTGTGTCTCCATATTCTTTCATTTTCCTGCAAAGTGTTTCATGTTCTGTTTTAGATAGCACTTATTGCGTATAGTTTCCCAGCCTGGGAGGGTAATAATGCTCCATTTTCCCCCCTTCTGAATCATTTCCTATTTCTTCCCCATAGTATTATTATTTAAAAAAAATAATAAGTGCAGAGTTCCACTGTTTCATTGTTTTCCCAGCTCCCCCCACAAGGCAGGAGGGTTTCACCTTCCAGTTGTCAAATAGTGCTTAAGTTATTTGGGCTATTTGGAAGCTGAGGGTGCCACCTTTCCACCTGGTGTGACTGCACCATTTAATTAAAATTTAATTACCTTAAAAACATAATGAATCACAAATAAAAAAGTATTAATTAAAATTAATTATTAATTCAGCCAGGTCTTCCTAGGAGAATGCGGGGCCTGCTATTAATAGCATAATACTGGGTCTATGCAAATAATATGGCAGTTGGCCAGAATTTCATCTATTTGGCTGGGAGCCAAATAGAAGTCTAAAGCAGGACATTTAAAAATGCATGTTTCTAGGGTGTAATTTTCTAAAATGGTATTTCTGCTTTTCTGTACAGGGCAGACTTTGAAATGATAAGATTATAATCAGAAAGAATACATTATTTATTCTCCTTAAACAGCTAACTGTACTTCCTTTTGCAAAATAATTTTCTTTGAGCGTCCTCAAGCATGTGATAAAGAGACTTCTCTCCTGCTTAAAGGCGTTCATCCCAAAGTGCCAGAATTGTCAGAAACAAAAAAGCAAAACGAAAAGCAGTTCCAACTACAACAAAGGACAATAACATCAGTCCCACAAGGGCCAAGGAAGGAGTTGTAGTATTGCCACTCAGTAGAGTTGGAACAATTCGGAAGAATGGAGTAATTACATTCCTCTCTATTTGTATCTAACTACTGTATGGTGTGAACATACTCCGCTCATCTCTTATTTTGTGTTTTGGCCTCATGATTTTATCTTTATAAAATCTCTACCTGAGGCACCCAGTGGGGATGATGGGAGCTATAATCAAACACATCTGAAGGGCATCAGGATGTGCGTGTGTTTTGCCAAGGAAGGCTGTTGCAACAGTATGGCTTCTCAGTCAGCCCTTGAATGCAGCTAGCAACATTCCAAACCGGATTTCTGTTTTCAGTAAATATGCCTCTGGTTAAAAAGATTAACTAGTGTAATAACCCAGTTCTGGAGGACATTTTCTTAAAGAAAGGGGGAAACAGGGTGGGGAGAGAAAGGAAAATGGAAAGCTTCTGCAGCAGGACATATTTAGTAGCCCAGAACGTTGGGTGCCATATTATGTGTGTGGGTTTATAAAGAGGGAAGTAGGGCTGCAATATTTGGGACTCCAAAAATCTGGACTATTTGATGGCAGAAGTATCTGTAGTTTCTCACTTATTTGGTGTACCAGTTACAGGTTCAGGCTAGAAACCAGGAGACAGTGAGTTCTAGTCCCACCCTAGGCACAAAGCTAGTTGAGTGATCTTCAGCTACTCACTCTATCTCAGCCTGAAAAGCAGGCAATGGCTTCTGGATCCACAGCTACTCCAGGAGGTATCAGCACCAGTCTTTGAATGTGTAAATACATAACAACAACAACAATAATAATACACCTATATAATATTTTTCTCACTTGTAAGTAAGAAAAACACCTCCTTTGCTACATCATTAATGCCAAGGTGAGAATGAATTTAGCAATGGCAGCTTATGAACCTACATGTTCAGATATGTTATTATCTTTCCTTGGTAGAGAGAGACACCAGGGACAAATGATTGGAGAATGATTTATTTTTCAAAACTTCATTTTGTCTTTTATTTTGGTCATTTAACTTTTACTATGCTCATAGCTTTTGATGCTTTTGAGATTTTTTTTATTAGAATATGCATTTTTATAAAGCTTTTCTTATCGCTGTTGGTTTTTCCTTTACAAACCAAAGTTATAAACATAAACAATTTCATCTTTTATCCTCGTGAATGTCTTTCAGATTTTCCCCTTTTCAGGTTTGGGTCCAGCAAGAAAATATGGTCACCATAACTATGAGGCACCCTTTCATCTTTCAGCTCTTCCCCCAAGCGTTGATTTGCTGCAGTTCTTGCTACAATCCCTTTCTAAGAAGGGACTTCTTTGACTTCAGGAACAGTAAGTGAATAGCCCATTGTTAGTTTCCTGCTTCCCCCACGGTCAGAGAGGAAGAAAATTCACTTCTGCCTAGAAGCATCTTCTCTTAATATGAATTCTGGCTCTTTCTAACTTCTGCATGAAAACAACAGCCTTCCTTTCCCTCTCCTTTTTTTCCAGAGACCCTAAAAAGAACTATCAAGTTTGTGGCTCAGGAGCCCTAAGATCAACAGACATATGGGTAGCACCTGGCTGATGTTTGTGATACCCTAGGAGGGTGACTGCCCTGGCTGGGGGAGCAGGAGCTGGGGCACCACTGCTCTGTTTACATAGTCCTGAAGACTGTGTAAACAATGAAGACGACTCCTTTCCTGCCATTAGAGGCAAAACACACACACACACACACTGTGATACATTTACTGGACCTTTCCTGCTCAGATTACTATGAAGGAACTTGATGCTGACACTGCCTTTCTCTCCTCTTCTTCAAAATTAAATTCTGGCCAGATTGACAAAAGATGCTGTCACAAAATTGGCCAAAGATGTTTGCTTGTTCCACTGTGGGGGTTTTTTTCCTCATTGATTTGTATTTTATATTTTTTATCCCACTTTTAGCATTTTTAAAAATAACTCAAGGCTGAAAACACACCTAATACTTCCTCCTCCTCCTGTTTTCCCCAGAACAACAACCCTGTGAGGGGGGTTGGGTTGAGAGAGTGTGCCTGGCCTAAAATCACTCAGCCGGCTTTCATCCCTAAGGCAGGACTCCCAGTCTCCTGCTTTCTAGCCTGGTTCTTTAATCACTACACCAAACTGGTTCTTCTTTCTTATACATTATATATACATTTTCTTGTGCATTCTCCCCCAAATCCCCATCAGGCTGAGCCCTGCTCTGAAACTCCTTCTATCCCCCCCCCCAAAACAGTAAGCTGTACTAGCAGTAGTAGTGGTTTTTGTCTGGGTTCTTTCTTTTCTGGAAAAATCAAGTTCAAGCAAGCCATTTCCTTTTATCATTATGCCATCGTTTTCTCAACCATCGCTTGTTAAGAGAGTTCTCTGTACTTTGCTGGACCAATAGCATTCCAGTCAAGACAAACAATTTCTCTCTGATTGGTCCTTCCCACCCCAGAAGAGGTTGGGTTTTTTTTCTCTTGAGGGCAGTTTAACAGCCATTTTGTTCTGCCATACTGCTCATTCTGTAACACATTAAATCAAGGATTTGGTTTTTCAATTCCCTTGCCCTATACTTTTGACAAATAGGGCAATTTGCAGAGATAGTCCTCAACTTACAATAGTTCATTTAATGACCATTCAACATTACAGCGGCACCGAAAATAGTGACGTCTGACTATTTTTCACACTTATGGCCATTGCAGCATCCCCATGCTCACGTGATTTACATTCAGATGCTTGACAACTGACTCGTATTTATGATGATTGCAGTGTTCAGGAGTCGTTTTGCGACCTTCTGACGAAGAAGCAAAGTCAAAGGAGGATCCAGATTCACTTAGCAACCATGTTACTAATTTGACAGCTGCAATGATCCATTTCACAAACGTGGCAAGAAAAGTCATAAAATGGAACAGATTCACTTAACAATATAAATTTGGGGCTCAGTTGTGATCGTAAGCTGAGGATATGCTGATGTTTTTGTTTAAAAACGTAAAAAAGGTTTGTTCTATTGAATGTTGTGTCACGTGACTGATCAAACTGCCCCTTTCTCTTTCCCCACTTCTACCAAATGGAAGGTTCCCTCACTTTTCTGAGAGAGACAATTACATTTACTGGCAATATCTGTCAATACAAACCATCTCAGTGTTTATTTTCAGAAGGTTCGTTGGGCTGCATCATTGACCCAAGACTTTGCATGGTTTCCATTATCTAATGAAGAATAGATGTTCTGGAGGAATTTTTTTTCCTTACCAGGAAGCTGTGAGTGAGCAAGGATTGTATTATTTTTCTACAAAACTTTTACCTATCAGAAAATCTCTCTCTCTCTCTCTCTCTCTCTCTCTTTTGCTAGCTTAAGAAAAATGATGACAGGTGGCTTCAGGGCAATTGAGAATACCTGAGTCCAATCCCTTTGCTCTATGTGTGTCAGTAGATGGCAGCATTATCCATATTCTTGCAGGAAGAAACTGTTTGCACAAATGTGGATGAAGAATTAATAAGTGGTGTCTAGAAACACTTGATGACTTCTCAGGTTGTGGTTCATAACGTTGTAACCAGATGTTGCTGAAGAAGGATCACCACCAAGGTTCATTTTGTTTCCTCAGGAAAATGAATCCATATTTTCAAAACAGATTTCCTCCTAAAAAACGTCACTAAAGTTTCCATGGGAAAGGGTGGAGAGAGGAGAACATATTCCCACCGATGACTATCCCAGTTCAAAAGCAAATCTGAACCTCTGTGATCCCATGGTGTTGGTTCTATGAATGAAAACCGAGCCAGTTTATTTCTAGCTCAGCTGTGATAGATTTCAAATGGCTAAAAGAAAAAAAAAAAAGCAGTTTTGTTTCTGTGGCTTGTGGCAGTCCATTTCTCTATTTTTCCAAGAACTTTTGCTTCACCGTTGATTCTTCTGGCTCACGGTTTTGTTTTTATACTGACCGCTCAGTGGAATCGCTAGGATTATTTTTCATACAGAGAGAAAGTGCAAAACATGGCTTAGCATTGGGAGGTTGACAATTCGCAAACGATCCCAGATCATCTTCAGATCACTTTCAGGGAATAAAAACAGAGGGGGGAAAAAACCCTTAGAAAGGATTTTTTAAAAAAATAAAAATAAAAATTCGTTTGGCAACAAACCACAGATCAATTCAAGACAATCTGGATGGCTACAATTATGGTATCACAATTGTAAGTAACTTGTTTTCAGGCAGCCATGCAAAGGGTGTACATGTTGGGTTGATACAGATTTGCTAAAATAAAAATGGTGTGCAATCTTGCGATGTACTGTGGACCATTAAAAAAAAGCAGATTACACGTGGTTGCCTTGGGAAAGGATTCTTCTTGTGCAGCCAAATTTTTAAACAGGGCCAATTAGTCACATAACAAGATCCAGAGTCAGGAGATTGCATTAGAGCAGGGCTGTCAAACTCGTGGCCCGTGGGCTGGATGCATCACGTGCTGGCCACGCCTACGCCTGGTTTAGCAAAAGAGAAAGAAATCCCGATACATCACGTGACGTCACAAGTTTGACACCCCTGCATTAGAGAAACAATTTCCTTTTTTCCATTTTGACATGCTGGTAAATGCCAGCCCTGCAAAGTAGTCCAGGTCAGGAAAGAGGCACCACAAGGATTCCTGAAATGCTGTGGTACTGTTATAAGCTATAATAGCAGACTCTTAAAAGCCTGTCAGAGATAAAACCCTTTTCTACAACATGAAGGTGCTTATTCCCAGTTCACAGGGTTTAATCATCAGAGTAAACTTCCTACTTTATTCACGGAGTCAGGATGGCACTATGACTTCAGTGAGTTAAAAAATGCAAAATTAAATACATTTAGAATCTTCTGAGGTTGTTTCCCCCCCACCCCACCCCCCATATATATGCTCTTGTCTTTCCTTGGCATTTGTACTGTAACAGTTGTGTGTACAATGGCAGGAGAAAATTAATCTCATATTTTATATTTGAAATAGTATGCATAATTTTTAAAAGTGGTTGTGGTCCAAATGTACAATTAAGTTCAAGTTCTAAAGTACCCCGAGCAATAAGGAATGCACACACAAGGCAAGACTGCCTGCCATTCTCTTTCCTAATCAAGAAGCAACCACTCAATAGCTTATCCTGGACACAACACATGTAAGGCATTAAATTCACCCTGAAATTATTTCACTTGAAATACTGCTTCAAGACATTTCTGCTAAGGAATTGTCAAACTATGATCCCTCAAGCAGCAAAGAAGAAAGAATACGGAAAGACTATCCGTCCACATCTTCATCTGATTGGAAAAGCAGATGTCTGTTTCAGTCACCACTGGATGACACTGTTGCTCTGCTGAGAAGAATAGAAAACAACCCCTTTGGACAATTAAAAATAAGAAGTAAAAAGCATATATCTCAGCAAGGGAAGATTCTGAGATTCTGAAAAATGCTTATGAAATTGGGTGCCCCACGATATCTTGCTAGTCTTTCCATCCTGTTTCATTCTTTTTGCAAGTTTTATTTTTGTAATCTTTTCCTTCATACATTGTTTTGCTTGGGACTGAGATGCTGGACACCAGGTTTTCCAGAACAAGAGTGTGGAAAAATCTCTCTCTCTTTCTCCCTCTCCCTCTCCTTCCCTCTCTCTCGCTCTGTGCGTATGTGTGTGTGCGTATGTGTGTATATACACACACACACATATATTATACGTGTGTGTGTGAGAGTATGTGTGTGTGTGTGTGTGTGTGTGTATATATATATATATACACATACATATATAGTAACTTCAGATGTCGCACAAGGCGGCTTTTCTTACAACCTCACTTAGAAGATTAAAAATAAATTGAAGCATATGTCACTTCAAAGAGGGCAGAAAAAGGACATCTGCATTATTTGGGCGCATTAATGAGAAAGATCTGTTGTGCCTTGATTTGAACTGTATGGGCAAAGATGAGATTGGGACATTTGCAAAGGGAATGCATTTTAAATGATTTTCCAATTTCCTTTAAGAAAAAAAATCTGGGGAAAGGGGAGAAAAACCTGACTTGGATTTCTGTCATATTGTTGGTAAACTGAGCTCTCACTGTTTTAACTCTTACAGTTTTACAATGAGAAGGGGAGAAAAAAACCCATATCAAAGCGATTTTTGTAAATATATGAGGGCTGCATTTCACTGGCATAAACAAGAGCAGTGTTCCTGCCTCCGGCTTGGCCTTATCAGCCCTGACCATCTTCATGACTGCAAAGCAACTACCTTTGGTTTTGCAAGATTGTAGAGCTGATGGCCTGTAGACTTTGGAGCCATCAGCCATCTATTCATCTCTCTCCGCTCTCCATACCACCAGTCCTTTCATCACTGATCAAACTCAGTAAACATGGATGGGAAAAAAGCATCATTTTAAATTCCCCACTCCAAATACAACGGCCTACCAGGCTCACAAAGATTTCAGAGTACTAATGGGTTCTCATTTCTGACTGACTGACTGACTGATTCTTCTTGTACTCTGAACAATGATGTTTCTCTTGTTCTTCTCAGTTTCCACTTTTCAGTCATTAATTTCTAATGGAAAGACCTTTGCTTTAACTTATACCGATCTTGTTATTACTGAAAAGTCCTTACAATTCTTGTTTAAATTTCCCGTTGTCTTTCTCTCCAGAAGTAATTTCTGTCCATCTTTATCTACACCTGAGCCCAAGAAGGCAAAACATGTCTATCATCTTCTCTTCTTTTCACTCAGTTGTAAGTTCGCCAGCCATGCACATTGATCTTAGTTAGCCTTCTTAATATTTTCCAGTTCATAATGGGATCGTAATAACTGAACTCACTTTCCATTTCATACTCTACATTTTTTTGGGTTAACATCTGTGTCACTTGTCTATCTCAATTCAGTAGTGTTTAGGTCTCCAGTTTTGACTCTGACCACCATCTCTTTTTAATTCTTTCTTTTTTTATATATTTGCTGTATATGGTAATCACCTAGATATCTGTATCTCATTGTCTTTCATATTCTAAATCATCATGTTCTACCAGTGGTGGTATGCTACTGGTTCAGATTGGTTTGGCCGAAGTGGTAGTAAAAAAGAAGAGCCTCCAATCAGCTGAGAGGAGGGAAACAAGCCTCCAATGATCAGCTGAGAGGATAAAACACTGAAAAGTGCATGAGAGGGAGGGAGGGTCGCTCCTAGCTTTTCGTTTCTTCATCCTCTTAGCTGATTGGCTTGTTAGGGATGCATGTGTTAGGGGGGCCGTGTGCACGCACATGCACATGCAATCACCCACCAAACTGGTAGCGACTAAGGTAGGATCCCACTGCTGTGTTCTACCATTTCAGTTCCTACAATAACTTCTTGTTTATTGTGGATTCCTTAGAAGAATAACAGCTGTTGTGGAACACTCATTAGCTTAAACATCTTCTGCACTCTGGCATGATTTACAAGGAGAGGCTTTGCTGTCACCAGTGAAATAAAAATAAACCATTTCTTTCTTGTAATGTCTTCTTCCCATTGGCTGTCTGATCTCTTACCTTTTCTGAAATTTGCCAGTTCGTTTGGCAGCTGTCTGTAAAACCTTAAGCAAAATCTTGGCTGGTATGAGGAATTAATGCAATAATATGTGTGTGCTCTTGGGACTTCTTACTTCAGCACTGTTTAGGCATATACATTGATTTACAGGCCAGATAGTCTTGATCCATGTTTGTTGACATAGCACAGTGTTTTTTCTGCTGCTTTAAATAGTTCAATGGCTATTTCATCCAAGCTTGAGGCTTTTCTATTTGACAGCTAGTCTACTATCTATCATACCTTATGGCTCTTGAATACATTCTGTCTCTGCAAATATTTCTATTGTTTTGTAAAGCATCTTTAGAAAAGGTCTAAGTATAACCTTTCTTATTTTCCTTTAATCTCATCTCCTTCAGCTAGATTTCTTTCATGTTTATTTTTGATTATTATTAACTTAGCTATGAGTGTCAGTTTGGTGTAATGCATTGGACTAAAAATTGGGAGACAGTGAGTTCTGGTTCCATTTTAAGCACAGAGACAGCCGGGTGACCTTGGGCCAGTCACTTTGTCTCAGCCCAAGGAAACCACTTCTGCTTTGCCCAGGTAGTCTCCAAGAATCTGATGTGACCAAATGGAAGAAATAACCCATAGCTCTAAACTTTCCTGTGGTTATTTGATTTTCTTTAAAATATTGTTCATTTTCCATTTTTTAAATTGCTTCTTCATTTGTCGATGTTTTTACTTGAACCATCTTTCCTTGCCCTTTCTTGCTTGACACTGAAAGTCTATATTTAGTGGCCAAGTATCTCTCAAGGTTTCTACTCTCTTTTCCTTTTTCCTCCCTCCTCTTGTTTCAGTTTTTACAGTGTTTGTTATCTCTTTCCATAAGTAGCAGGAGTTAAACATATTGAATATGTTCCTTACATTCATCTTACATTGTTTTTCCTTGTTCTCTGGTCTTATTTTCCTGGCACTGGGACATGCACTCTCTTTAATTTTTAAGTTTGACCTGTATATTTGTAACAATTATACATGATCTTTTCCACTAACCTACATTGGAAGTGTCCATACTAAATGAATTACGTTTCTAATCTTTGGATTAGTATTAGATAATCTCTTTGATTTCAGTGTGGTTCACCCAAGGAAGTCCAGTTGTAAAATATTTATTTCCCTGAATCAAATTTAGTAGTGAATTTTTTTTCCTTTTCAAAATTGTAAGTTTAAGCTGTATTAATCCGTCTCCTGCAATATTCTGTTCACCTAATCCTCCATTTCTTCAGATTTGGCATTCCAATCACCCATTAGTAATCTTAAAGCACTTCTTAGTGTTGACCTTAGCACAGTTTGATTTTTTATAGAATTTGTCAATATTTTCAGCCGTTGCATTTGAAACATTGATGTGTACAGGATGTCAATTGTTCAATAGATTGGTGTAGTGATATCCAAGTATATCGCCCCTCCATTATCAAGTAATGATATGGTGATATGGTGTCATGCCCTAAATACAGATAGTCCTCAGTTTATGACCACAATTGAGTCCAAAATGTATGTTGCTAAGTGAGAAATCTATTATGTGAGTTTTACAACTTTTCTTGCCACATTTGTTAGGTGAATCATGTCAGTTCTTAAATTAGTAACATGGTTGTTAAATGAATCTGGATTCCCCATTGACTTTGCTTGTCCGAAGGTTGCAAAAGGGGA
>AZIM01000765.1:439603-449943 GCA_000516915.1 Ophiophagus hannah
ATCGCTTTTTAATTGTACGTTATTTATATTGTTTTTATGGTTGTACACCGCCCCGAGTCCTTTGGGAGTTGGGGCGGCCTAGAAATCCAATAAATGAATGAATGAATGAATGAATGAAATTAAAGACCCCTAAATAGCGTAGAAGACCCAAATTGCTATAGTGGTTAAAGAAACCAGGCTAAAAACTGGGAGAGTTGTAGTCTTTCCTTAGGCATGAAGTCAGCTGAGTGACTTTGGGCCAATCACTTATAATCTTGGCCACTTAACAGCCCAACCACTACTTTGGCTTGTTTTTGCATTTAATATATTTTGAGAGATACGTGGTCATCTGCCCCTGAAGACACCCTGGATCGACCTAAATGGAGACAGCTTTGCTGGCAAGCAGACCCTGCCATAACACGGGAATAACACTAGGAAGAAGAAGAAATTTCAAGAGGTCCTTATTGAGCTTCTGCTTTGCTGTGGTTACACTCCTACCTTGGGATTAAGGCACTGTGGTCATTAGGCTGTGGGGTGCAACAAGATTAAATCAGGTAATTTAATATCTTTATGAGACTGCTGGGTGCTATTATGAAAGATATGGGACTGGGTGCCATCTCTGTGTTGATGATACCCAAGTCTATTTCTCTTTTCCATTTTTATCAGATTGGCTGATTGCCCTGATGGTCTCCTGTTGGGACTGCACTGAGATCTAGGTGAAGCATAATGGACAAGAGTTTGGTGGCTAGCGTGATGTCATTTCTCTTTACCTTTGTTGCTTTGCCTTGTTCCTGCAAATTCAACACTGGTGTGAATTCTGTAGCCTGCCTTGTCAGAGTTTGTGTGGGTTTTCCCTTCTCAAGGGACTTTGCGGTGCCAAATAAAGATAATATGTGACAGTCCAGCAGCATCTTAGAGATTGTCTTGAATTGGTCAAGGGTGCACTTCAAGAATAATGTCACATGGAAAGAGTCTGAATCAGTTTGAAGGACTTTGGGGTGGGGTAAAATAATATTCCCATAAGAGATTGAATTATGCAGTTTAGGGATGATACCACATCTTGTGATGAATGCTCAGGTCAGTATAACTGGGGAGCACTTATGGGGGGAGAGTTTATTTACCAAGTGTGCCCTATTTATTGAGGATTGACATGGCTTTTGTTACCCACAAACTATTATTATCTAATTAGATTATTGTTACAGGCTCTATAGTAGGATACCCTTGGCAGAAGTACCAAATCATAGATAGGTTCCTGCCTGGATCGTTGTGGTGGGAGTATATTATGCATGTGCCAGCTAAACACCCTTGGCTTCTGTCTGAAAGTCCTTTTATTGCAAATAACAGCCTCTTCCATATGGGATGATCTGTAGATAGTTTTCCATTTGTAGAAATAGAAGTACAAATAGAAATGGGAAGGTTCCAACATGGAATCAAGCAGAATTGGAGTCTTTTTGGTGTGTTAGTATCAATATTTTGGAATTCCCTTCCTCAGTCTATTTAGTCAGCTTTGTATTTTACTAAAACAATATTCTCAAAATGTGTCCTTCTTTGTTAGCTTTTCCCTTGTAGAAGTTATATTTATTTGTTACCTGTTTTTTGTGTCTGATGTTGTAGTTAATTGTGTGTTTTATTTTCAATCGTTCTAATGTTATAATTTGTTTCTGATAGTTCTGTGATGGTGATAATTCACTGGAAGGGAGTATTTGAGCTTTGATGTTTATTATAATTTTGTTATTGACTACCAGGGACCATCCTATTAGTAAGCATATAATAAAATGCTTCTTTTTCATTTATTTTTTGTCCACATGCTCCTTAGTTTCCTTTGCTGCATTCCTTAGTACCTTATCCTTTTTCTGTTATTCTTTTTGAGGTCCCTGTTAAGACAATAGTTCCATTTGTGAAACAAACTTCAAAAACTACGTTGGCCTCTTCCTGGGCTTGATTGACCACTTCTTATATTGTGGAATACGTTCTACTTGAACCTCCATTCCTGTGGTTTAAATACCCTTCAGACATTTGGCCTTCTTGACTATTCCCTTCAATGTCTTTCTACCAGTTCCTTTCTTATTGAGAAGTTTCCCCTTTTGTAGTCAGTGACTTGGTTAGAGCCTGCTGGGAAATTCCATTTTGCATGTATGTTAGCTATTACACAGCATTATGCTCCTTGTTTTTCATCATTTCCTCAAGGCGTAAGTCTCCACAGCAAGCCACAGTCAAAATGGAGACTAAGAGCCATTCTTCTAAGCCACAATCATTTAGAGCAGGGGTCTCCAACTTTGGCGTGAAATACTGAACATTTGAAGTTGAGACCCTCAACTTCAGGTGTTGACATAAAGTCGCCAAGGTTGGAGACCCCTGATTTAGAACAGGGTTTTCCAACCTTGATCGCTTTAAGACAAATGGAATTCAACGCCCAGAATTCCCCAGCCAGCCTTTTGGACTTGATTCTTGCAAAAGAAATCCTGCTTTGAATTCTCTGTTTGTATTTGCTTGCCGCTGCTTATCTGGAGAGAGCTGGCTTGCTGCCAAGGAATTTATAGCTCTCTTGGCTATTAAACTGGAAGTTAAACTTGCTTTCCTTGGTCATGAGCACCAAGGTGTCTGCTCTTTTCTAAAGAGTGTTGTCTGACAATCTTTCCCCGGTGCAGTCAGTCATTAAGAGGAAGATTGACTATTCTCAGCAATATCCCATTAGTCATTTATGGCCCTTCGTGTGCAAATGGGACATGATTCATGAGTTCTCCAGCTGTCATTACCTATATCCCTGGGTTATTCTACTTCACTTTATACAGCCAAATCATCAGACCCTCTATTATAATATTCAGATTTCCTGTCACAAATTCCAGGTCTTAGAATTGAAGATGGGAAAAGCTGGAGAAACTTTTAAGGAAAAAACATTGTGGTCAGAACAGTGGAATGATTATTAGAATCACTCTTTTTAATGGTATAACACCTTTCCAGTTTCCACCAACTCAAAAGTCTCTTCAATCAACAACTCAATGAAGAAAGAGTATAAAGTTCACGCCAAATCATATTTTCTTTCATTTNTCCTTCCTTCCTTCCTTCCTTCCTGTTTTGAAGCACCCATCTCCCTTGGGGAGGGACTCTGGCTGGTGTACAGTAAAATTACAGTAAATATGTTTGTAATGCAACTGTTCTTCATCAATACAGTAGAAAAATATTTTTTAAGATTAAGTATTCTAGTCTGAATTTGAAGCCTCAATATTCTTGATGCTGCTCTGCATCCTTTATTTCTATAACAAACCTGGATTCTTGGTTTTATATTTTGAGGTGGCGTGGCTTGTTTGAGAGATACTCGGTAGGCTCAATCTTTCAAAATTCTTTTTGGATTTCCAATTTGCTGAACAATGGGATCTGTTGAAACTCTGATCCTTCTGCCCTCCTGCCCCTATCCAAACACTAATGGGCAAAGATAACTCTAATGTAAAGGCACAAGAAAAGATCTTGTTTCTCAGATTGGAGCAATACAGAAGTTAAGAGGAATATATATTAAATGCATATTAAACCAAATGATGGATTTTTTTTGAACTGAATTTTTCTGTCAGAGCATGTGGGAAGTCCAAGAGTCACTAGACCACTTCATTCTCCTCCACACCTTAGTATGGAAGTGCAGAGTAGCGTCTGGATCCCCAGAGATTAAATTCTCCAGAATCTGGAGCTAATGCAGCCTTTGAGCTTCATTCTGAAATGGTTCTGAGAAGCACAAGAAGTTCCTTCTCCAAACAACTGGATGTGAGAGAGCCAAGTTTTACTTCTGGAGTACCAGGTGCATCTTTCTCCTTAGCAGATTGCCTACTTTCGCTGGGTTCCAGATCACAGTTGTGCTTTGTGTTAAAAATACAGAAATTATGTATCTGTATAAGCGGCCAATTTGATAGTGTGGGTTTGGAAATTAAAGAAGGACTCGGGGGGACCTAGGCTGAAGTCCAGCCTGCTTCACAGGAAACTTCTTGTGGGAAAAAGAATGGAGGAAGTTGACTATATATACCATTTTTAAGAACCTGAACAAAAGCCAGACTATAAATGCAAAGAATAAATTAATAAACATATAAAACAACCATTCATAATGTCTCAGTTTAAGTTGCTTTGCCTTATGTTTGCCTTTTCATCTACAGGTAGTCCTCGACTTATGACCACAATTGAGCCCCAAATTACTATTGCTAAATGAGTGTTAAGTGTTCTGTTAAGCGACTTTTGTCCCATTTCACGACCTTTCTTACCACAGTTGTTAAATGATTCAGCTGTTAAGTTAGTGACATGGTTGTTAAGTGAATCTGGCTTCTTCATCGACTTTCTGGTCAGAAGGTTGCAGAAAGTGATCCTGGGACACTGCAACCGTCATAAANNNGAGTCAGTTGCCAAGCGTCTGAATGTTGATCACATGGCCATGGGGGCGCTTCAACGGTCATGTGAAAAATGTTTCATAAGTGTGACTTATGAAAAACGGTCATAAGCCACTTCTTTCAGTCCCATTATAACTTTGAATGGTCACTAAATGAACTGCTGTAAATCGAGGACTCTATATATTTCAGAGACTTTCTAGAATAACACTTCAATCTTTCTCCTATTTTATTTGTTTTAGCCTACTTATTTCCGTGAAATTATGATTCTTCCAAATAAGCCAGATTTAAAACAGTAACACTTTCAGAAAAAAGCTTTCAAATATGTCAATCAATCCCACTTTCTGCTTTACTCTTCTAAAAATAAAATTGTCATTCCATTGTTACTGTTCTTCTTTACTTTCTCTTTTACTACTTCGGGTGTCAAGGGAATTTTTATTATTAATATCAGATTTACAAGTAGCATAATCATATAGAGCAACTCTAATAATAAATACAACAATACAATGGCAACAGCATGACAGGTTAGGTGAAAGTATGCTGTCTGCAAGAAAGGTATAGAAAAGGAAGGCTTCCTCTTAAACTGCAGAAAATGCATTTGTGTGTGTCATTTCTACAATCCACACAGGGGCTATTTTTTAATTTCCCCACCACTGACATCCATAGACATCCAATTAACTACTCCAGTTCCAAATAAGGGATAGTTCTTAGCCTTTAAAGGAGGGGAATCCAATAAATGAGGAGGCCTATGATTCCATGTATGCTCAGAGTCTCTGAGATCCTTCTAACATGATCCAGAATGATATTTATTCCTTTGGACTTTGGTTGAGCAGAATAAGGAGGTCTCACATCCTGAACCTTCTCTGCTTGTATCTACAGCACTTTCTAGGACAGGAGTGAACAACTACGGTGTCTTTACGACTTTCTTCACTGTTGCTTGGCTACATCTTGCACTCTTGCATTAAAGACTGTGGAAAGCTACTGCAGAGAGACAGAATCAAAGGACAAGCTGGCTGGGTTTATAATGCCTTTACTCAGGCATAAAGGACTTCTATGGGTCTATAATGACTTAGAGGCCGTATGCACAATTAGAGGAGGAAACAGCTTCTCCTTCCCCTTGGATGTTTCTTATTGCACCTGCAAAAGGATTATTGGAGGCAGGTGGAGATCTCAGGGGGCTCAGTAGATAGTAATGTGTAACATCCATTCAGGATTTTCTTTGTATCCTGCTGCTGGCAAGCCCCAAATTTTGCATGCTGGCTAAACATTTTCTGTGTACACAATAGCTCTTTGAAAAAACGGATCCGTTGATTTATTGACCTTCAGTGGCTACTCATCTCAGTGCATATCTCTGGGCAACTAAGGACAATTTAAAACAAGAACAATGCAACAAATAAAACAACAACCACAACCAATATAATGTTATGTTGCTGAGGTCTGACAACCTCTCGATTGTGCAAGACATCACGTAAGCCTAGTTTACAGAACATCCTAGCCCAGATGTAGGGGGGAATCCTAATGAGAATTGCTAAAGACAATTTGTAGCTGTATGTTAAAAAATGCCTTTTTTTCTCAGAATGCAGCATGAAAATAATTTATGTACGCCATGAACTGAACCCTGTGTTTTCCTTCTTATCACATACTTTGCATTTTTCTTCTTTAAGACATATTTCTATAATCCTTCTTTGTCTTAATAACTTTCTAATATATTTGGAGCTATACCTACTGCCCTTTCAGGTCAATCAATATTGATTGATTGATTTAATATATTTGTATATTGCCTCCTTATTGCATTTTCCAAAGCCTTTTCACCTGCTTCGCTTATTTTGTGTTCCTACAGAAATGAAGAAAGAAGGACTTAATGCCTAGACTTGGTCAGTTAGGAAAAAGGATGAAATACAGAGTGGTTTAATTTCAAACTCCTCGCTTTTTATCTGCTCCCGTTTCTTGTTTGATAATGGAATATTAGCTCATTAATGTACCATCTCCATTGCTCATTTTCCTTTCAGCCTTTCTATATATGATGCTGCATTACTTAATTACAACCCTGTTAGTTCATATGCTATCTACCCACTGGCTTTTCTTCTACATTCTTAATTGCAATAAGTGAAGTCACTTTTCATTCTGGCACAAGAAAACTGTTGGTTAGCTGCCCATAGTTAGTGTATGTATGTGTATTTCCAATGGTTATAATATACACAACACAAACACCTGCTAAAAGGCATCAGAATGTTCTGGGTGGGTTTTGAAAGTGTAGTCCTTTTCCATTCTTTGATGATATTTTGTTTCAAAACTGAAAGGCACATAAACATAAATCTTCAATCTAATGATCCTTTCAGCAGCTTGTGAGAAACATTTCTTATACACATTTTCTATCTAGCAGCCAGTGGCCCTCTGACAGGGGATGGGAAGACTAAGGAGTCTCTCTCTAGTTGTTTCCACCATTTCAGAGAAATGGTGCCAAGCTGATTTTGGCTAAATTAATATTTCCAGATCATGTTCATAATAATTTCTCTCTCTCCCTCATCCTCCTTTTCTCTTTCTTTTCTTTTCTTTTCTTTTNTTCTTTTCTTTTCTTTTCTTTTCTTTCCTCTCTCTCTCTCTCTCTCTCTCTCTCTCGAGGGAGAGAAAGAGAGTGACATACAAGTGGTCCTTGTTTAAAGACCACTGTTCAACAACTGCTCGAACTTATGGTAATTCTGAATGTGTGGTAGTCACCATGAACCTCCTACTTATTGCTGGTGCAATATTCCTACAGTCACACAATGATGAGTTCTGACCTTTCCTGGTGGTTTCTTTCAAGCAATGTCAGTGGCAAATTCACACACACATAAAGTCCTCACTTAACAACCCATACAATCCTTAACAATGGCAACTTCAGCTGCTGGAACTGCTATCTGTAAGCAGCACAGTCATGGGGTTATTCAATTTATGACCGTGTGGCTTAACTATGGAATTTCCAGTCCCCGTTAACATCATTAAGCAAGGACTACTTGTATTGCTTAAATGAAGAAAAGAGAGCATTGGATTGCCTCCTTGGATGATTTTCCTGCCAAACCTGAAGTATAAAAAAGACATTTCAAAAGAGGACTTACTCAGTCCTGTTTCAAACACTCATTTACATGGGAATGAACTGCTAAATCCTGCTTCTAAAAATAAAGACAGTGCAAAGAATCCACGTGCATTTTATTACTGTCTGGAATCTGTTAAAATAATAACCCAATTTGAAATGCGTTAAAAAATGACTCTACTTCAGCAGAGTCACTGACATGGTGTCTTTCTAGCTATCAATTGCAAATGACTCAAGAATAACCCTGATACAGGATAACAGTAAGTGTTTGTTTACCATCTGGAGTGGGAGACAGAGAGAGGGGAGAGAGAGGGAGAAGGAGAGAGGGAGACTCTTTTATATTTTCCCTGAGTCCATAAATGCTATCAGGCTGCAGATTGCAAATGGATGTTTACAAGAACGATGTTTCGCTCAGATGCCCTGCCAGTCTTTAAAAGGGGGCATTTGCTTAACATTTGAAGTTTTAAAGCTGGAAGATTGCCCTTTGCAGTATTTATTTTAGTCAAATGATTTTTGTGTTTTGTGGCAGGTTGTGGAAATAGCTGTTCAAACAAATGAAGCTTCCTCCACATGAAGACGCTCCAGTTGTGCTATCTAACCTGCCTTGAATGTCGTTCGTAGTAAATGGATTGTCCAGAGCCATTCTATCTTTCCAGAGATAGGTCTGTTGTTATTGTAACTAATTTTAAACCAAGGAATAGCTTCTTTCAAATGAGTATTATGCCTGACTTTTCAACACAAGTTTAGGATCTTCCAGAAAGCTACCATACCTAATATATACCAGCAGTAGCTGATAACCCGACATTGCCCGGCTATTTAGTTATCCCAATCCTGTATTAGACAGGAAAATCCTGTAGTCGGGCCTCACACTGTTGTACTGTCTGTGAAGCTCTAGATGTAGTAGCTCTATCTCTCATATTCTTTAGTCGGGCCTCACGCTGTTGTACTGTTTCTGAAGTTCTAGATGTAGTAGCTCTCTCACGCAGTGTCGCAAGAGAGCCCCCTTGTGGAGTACTGTGAAGCCATTACCATGGCAACTCCACTGTTTTTAAGGCACCCCCCCCCCCCCCCCGAGGGNTTTTTCCAGAGGGTAAGTCATCTGTCTACGATGTTTGGTTGAAATTGCTCGAGGCATTCCAGAGTTGCTCGAGGCATTACATACACACACACACACACACACACACACATGTATGTATGTATGCATGTATGTATGTAGATAGAGAGAAAGAGAGAGAGATGTATGTATGTATGTATGTATGTATGTATTTTACATAAACCATTGCATTGGCAGGACCCAGTTATCCAATCTTTTCAGTAGCCCAGCCCAAAATGGAGGGGAATGCCCAGGACCTAGGGGGTAAGAAACATGGTCTGGCCCACCCCCCAAAAAACCCCTTCAAATGGCCAATAGGAGCTAGACAGCAGATAACAGCCTTATTGGCATCATCAATGAGCCTTTATACATCTTCATTCTACCATATTTGTGTTGGGAAATAAGAGAATCACAGCCTGAGAATAGAAACACCAAAGGCAAACTATAGCTGCCTCTCGTGGGCTGGGTTTGAGACCAAGGATGTATCGTGTGGACCTGATTTTTAAAAATGGTTAGCAGGGCATCCTCAATTTGATGTTCTGCAGTGCTGAGTTAAATCCCAAAGTCAATGAGTATATTATTTTTTTGAAATAATATTCTGCTCTGTGTTGTGAGATTATTTAAAAACAAAACTTCTCAGCTTTCTGTAGTTTGTAGAGATTTAGAAGGATTGAGAAGCTGCCAAACTGAAGGAACAGAATACTGAAGCTGCATATTTCATAGAAGTTTTCTGCTTTCTTTATTTCCGTATTATAAAATAGAATGGACTGTGAGATCCTCTCTGGGAAAAGAAAAAGCCATATAGTTTTCTGCAAAATTTAATCAGTCTAAGATATGTTGTGGGCTTGGTGCCATGTAATTTCCAACTTAATTTCACTGTATGTTTATCTGTTTCTCCACCCATTCATATGTATATAAAGGAGCCAGAAATCTGGTGGTGGTCGATAGATCATCTAGCAGGGCCTGTTCTCAGTATCAACTGAATATAAATGTGATTACATTTGATATTGTGCCCATTTCTCATTTGTTAGATTGCTGAGTATTTTTAAGTGGGTGGCACCCAAGCTTTTTCTAAACCGCCTTCATTTCATGAGTAGCTGATAATTCAAATTGGGGAGTAAAAATAGAGATTTAGGCAGTATTCCTAAATATATTTTTGAGGGAGTAAGATGAACTAACCACAGTAAGACTTTCATGTTTGTGAATCCTCAGTTTCTTACTCTTACCATTTCCATGCTTGTTTGCTGCTTTTTTTCCATACAAATCAGCCTCATCTATTTCGTTGACTTTTTTTTTTTTTTAGATTTTCCAACCTCTGAAACAGGCAGACCTTTGTACAGCCAACAATAATTTGAGAGATATTCTTGGGCATCTGTGGGGACAAATACCAAAACATGGGTGATAATGTTCTCATGTAAAATTCTTAGACTTTAGACACTGGATTCAAGTCTGTAATAGCAGCATTTGCAAGATGGTGTTACTGTGCATGGGAGGTGATTTTGGGATCATTGTGAATCTGCTGGTGGTATCACCACCTTGCCAAATCTGTTTAGCTTAACTGTTCTTGGGGTTTTTTTGTGTATTTAATATCAGTGATTTTTTTAAAAAAAGGATAAAGAACAGAATGGTATATGCTATGCTATGATGATGGTGGCATGGACACAATTGCTTATTTTTCTTTCCTGCAGCCAGCATTGCCAGAAAATACATATAGTAGCAGAAGAAAATAATTCTGAGATACTTAGTGTGATTTAATGACACAATTTAAGCCAGGCACTAGGTGTTTAGCAATAGCAATAGCACTTAGTCTTATATACCACTTTACAGTGCTTTACAG
>AZIM01000766.1:61229-71268 GCA_000516915.1 Ophiophagus hannah
TGAGTTGGCGCAGAAAGAACATTCTTCGTTGTGCTTTTTTGATGACGTTTTTGATGTTGTCCATTTTAGGTCTTGAGATATGATAGAACATATGATTTGAAATAAGTGACATGTGATTTTACAGACCTTTGTGTGTCATGTATTTGAAGCTAAGGAGTTCTTATAAAGCAGTTGTTTATAATACATTTTCTCATTTTTTCTGGCTTCTTAAAATGCCATGACCAGAATATTTTTTCTAAAGGACAGGGACCAGAAGAGCAACAATGTTCCAAATCTGGTCACACCATAGGTTTATGTTAGAACATTAAATGTTCTATTTTCAATTACTTTCCTAATGAATCCAGGCCCAGTAGAGAATAGTTGAAGAATAGTTGAAGCAAATGTGCAAACTGCCCTTAGTTTCCAGGGATAGGGGAAAGGGATTGAGAAAAAGAGAAAATGTCATCTGAGAAAATTCAGTCATTTCTACTTGATACTTACACAGAATTAATTCATCTTTACTCTTTAACAAGTTCTTTCTCAGTCCTGCTTCCTCAAAATTAGTTGGGAATGGAAATTTTTCAGAAAAGTATATATTTCATTTTGAAATAAGACAAATATTGGTGTCTCTGAAAAACACCCTGCATGATTTACTCACTGGGAAGAACATTCAGTTGTGAACTGTCCCTTTTGAAGACTTTGCTCTAACTTCTACTCAGTGCTAAAAACTAGCCAACATTAATTTTTGCAATAGTTTCAACAGGAATAAGTAAGAATATAGTCATAGCCTTACTACTGCAAATAGAAAGCAGTTCAATAATCTTAAATGAAATGACGAATTTGAAGATAGTACTGAGGACACTTTGATTTGGATAGACTGTATACATCAGACAAACATATCTATTGTCAAGTATAGCCTCTGATTAGGTTAGCAGAAAGTGGTCTATTGATAGCTACATTGTGATTTATGGTGAGTGGTATCTACTAGGACAGCATGAACTACCTTGTTTGAATCTTTGAAATCAGCTTATACAGAAAGTGCTGCATGGCTAATAGTGATATGAGGTCTAAGGCTTATCTGAACAAGCTGATCCACTCAAGTCTTGGCTTGTTCATTGGGGAAATGACCTAGCTGATGGTAGTGCCTGTAGTAATGAGACAAATTCCAAGATATGATCAGGCAATGAACATGCTGAAAATGAGGTGTAGTTCATATAATTCATTATAAATTGTGCTGATTAGATAAACAACAGCATTATGATGTTATGAAAAGTTGACTGAACAAAGAGAAATTAGTAACCTGATACTCCTTCAGTTGCTTGGATCCCAGAGCAGCAGTAGCAGCAGATAAGACTTCAGCCTACCTTTTCCCATGAAGTTGTTTTATCCCTTTAAATCCATTCAAATTTTCTCTGCCCCATCTACATTAACTAATTGGTTGTCATTCCACTGTTCTTTTTATGAGTCTTTTATAACCAGCTTGCATTACATACTTAGAAAGTTATTAGTGCATGGAAGAACCAGACTGTATCTCTTCTAACAAAATTGGGTTCTTCTGATAGCTAAACCTAAGCAAACATAAAATACATGGAGGCCACAGAGCCTTTCTGACAACACTACAACTGGATTCCCACCAAGGTTAAGAATAGACTTTTGCACTATTTCTTTCTTTTTTATTGCACCAACTTTGGCTGATCTGAAAAAAATATCTAAGCAAGATTGGAACTGATTACCATTTGGGAGGGCAATCATGAATAAATCCAGAACCATACAGTAAACAGGAAATTCTAAAAGCCATCCAAGAAAACACAGTTGCAAGTCACTTCCAGATGTGACATATAAAATTATACAAATAAATCCATGTGGTCACTGAGGGCTTGAACTCAGTTCAGGGGAATTTTTGTATTTTATCTTTACTATTTTTCTTTTTTGCTGACTGTGATCTGTGCATTATAGAGAGCTAGGGAACTCAGAATGGACAGTACCTGATTGGAAAAAACTGGCTTATATAATAATTGCAACATTTCTGATTTCTAAACTTGCTTCCATGGGTTTGGAGGTGCGGAACATCAAAATTAGCAAAATGATGAACAGAACAGTGCAACACAATTCCCATCCCACTCTTGTGTACATCATTATTACATATATATTCAAAAGGCTTGCATCACAATTGTTCACCCATCAACTTGAAAATTTTGAACTTCCTTCGCATGGTGAATCTTTGGGGGGCTGGCAATGGCAGTGAATAAGATATGAAAAAATAAAACACATAGGTGTCTTATTGCCATCAGCTGTTACTCTGGTTAATTTCTATTTTTGGAAAGGAAAAAAGGCAACATTTTTCCTGAGCACAAATCAGCTTGTTTCTGCGCTGACTGTAGTGAAAGAGGAATGCCTTGGTAATGGAAAGTGCTGAGTGGCAGGATAGAAGTAGCATTCAAAGTAGACATATAAGGCATCACAAATTTGCACATCTAAATAGGTTTCAGTTTGCCTTGCCTTGCCTTGCCCTGCCTTTTTATTTTCTGCTTCTTCCACCCTTGGTTTGAACAGATAGGTACAGAAGAAAGAAACAATATTGCTACATCGCTCTGCTTTTTGCACATGAGTGTGTATGCCTGTGTGCATGCACATGCCTCCTTTTCCTCATGTTTTTTTCAATCAAACTTCATTGATGTTTCATGCCGAGAATCTATTTTAAATTTACATTTGAACTAATGTTTATATGAGGGAGGATAAAAGAATAGGGATATACACTATTTTTATGATTTTTTTCTCTATTTGTCTCAAATATTTAATCTTGTCTCTATTTCTTCAACCCCTCAAATGTCTCTTATTCTGCATCTCTTTTTGTAAATCTTTTTTCCTTCTTGCCTGCCTGCTTGGAACTCCATCCCTTCAAAAACTCTCTGCATTCTGCTGTTTGGACATACCCATAACTTCTAATTTTATATTTGGCTTAGAATAAGCTTCATAAGAGGTTGACTTTATTGAAAGAAACATTTGTTTATATTTTATTTATATTTTGTATTTCTTAACTGCCCATCTCCCTCAAAAAATTGGAATGTATAGGAAGATAAATTTTAAGGATCTACTGTGCCAAAGACGATTTTTTTAATTTGATGCTTGTACAAGAGATAGATAAACTTACTTACATCAGGCTATCTCTAAAGGTCTCAGCAAACACAAACAGAATGGATTCTTAACACATTATAAATGTTAATTGATAAGATACTTGCAATCTGTCTCACAAGCTACCTGTATCCATTTAATCAATCTGTCTTCCCCTCTCTCTCCCCAAATTAACTGGAGTGTGTTGTTGAGAATACTTTATCAGAAGATGGCCAATGGGAACAGATGCGTGGCTTCCATTGAGTTGTTTGTTTTGTGGCTATTGATTTGTTTTTGTGGGGACTCCCTAGGTTCAGCATCCCCTCATCTGGAGGTTCCCTAGTCTTTTGACCTTGCTCAGCTCCCTACTTTGCTCAGCTTACTGAGAGTTTTAGGGCTCTGCTATGGATGTATGAGCAGAGTGTCAGCCGGATGGAACAGTCAGATGGTACACAAGTAGGGTGTCACACCAAGACAGCCTGAACAGGCTGAAGCAGGTAGCAGCCTTGGGAGGTAGAATAATGAGGGAGTGGCAAATGGTAAGCAGTGACAAGTGACAGCTGAATGTGAAGTTGGGTGTGTGTGTGAGTGAATATGTAGATAATTGGGGGTCCTCTTTCTTGAGTTAAAGTTGAAAAGAGGGGACAAGTGGGTTGGGCACCACTTTGCTGGCTAGTGAAAGGTTATACAAACATGTTTAAAAGTAACTATTGCCTTTTGTTAGCAATCAATCCTTCCATCAATCCTGGATTTTCTTGACCTCTTGGTAGCCTTTGATATCATGAACCATGGTATGTTTTTGGGTTGGCTTTGGGAAATGGGATGGGAGGCATGGTTTTATGTTGGTTCACCTCCTTCCTCCTGTATAATTTTGGGAGTATCCTTCTGGATTCATGACAATTATGGCTAGGATGGCCTTTCCTCCTCTTTGTGTTGTCATCAGTTGCACCCCTTTGTGAATTGAGAGCCATTCTTTTCATCAATCATATCTTGGACATGTCTCTTACAAACTACTACAATGCATTCTACCTAGGGCTACCCTTGAAGAATATTTGGAAGCTGCAGAACAAAAAGTTTTGAGTGCCCCAGGGCTATGTGTGGAACACCACTACTACATGAACTCATTGGGTGCCAGTTTGATTCTGAGTCCAATTCAAGGTGTTGGTTATTATCTTGAAAGCTCTTTATGACATGGATCCAGGTTATCTGTCTTGTCCCTATTTCATCTACNTTGCAAATTCTGTTGTTTAAAGCTTTTTGACTGGTAGGGTCTAGGAAGAGAGCCTTTTCTGAATGTTCCCCACCCTATGGAAAACTGGTTCTCAGAAGTGGGTCAAGCCTCCACTCTTCTGGCCTTCTGAAAGAGCATCAAGATCTAGCTTTGCCAACTGCAAGCCTGGAGGTATTTGGTAATTTAAGGATGCTCCCTCCACTTTTTAAATTTTTTATAATTCTTAACATTTTAAATATTTCTAACTATGTCTCTTTTTATGGTTTTTATTTGTAAACCTCCCAGACTCTCTTAGGTAATAAAATTAGAAATGTAATAAGTAAATAATTATGTAATATTAAATTGGATTATTTTTTCAATCAATTGGCAGAAAATAAAAAAATTATCTTGGTCACCTTCAATGTACCTTGAATCAACCACCTTTTCACAGATTCAGACAATAGATTTAAAAGCTTAAATAGCTACAATTGCATAAATTATTTAAAAGTAGCCATCGTGTTTCTTTAGAAAATGCCCTGTGGAATGGCCTGATCTCAGTAGGAACCACAACTGAGCTCCAGGAAATGGAGGAGTAAGAAAATGAGAAATTCTTGCTATCCAACTTCAAGATTGATTAAAGATCATGTAGAATTTAGTAGAAAGAGGTCCAAAAGGATGTTGGTCAAGCAACAGATCACTTGAGCAGTTTGTACCATTATCACATAAAATAAACACTTTCTTCTAGCGGTGGATTGATGTGCACTGTGTAGTGATAAAGAAAAGGTTTCCTAGCCAAGACAAATGTGAAAAAGAACTTAATAAACATTACTGCCAACAGACATCATGCAAAAATAATTTCTACTAATCTGGTAAGGAAAACATTGAGCAGTTAAAATATAAACAAATTAAATGCATTACATTCTCTGTTATGGTACTAAAATCATCTGGGCTTGAAATTAAGATTGGCAATCCATGACTGCATTTGGCAAAGAGAATATTAACTATTAATTGTTCAATTTTGCAATAGCCAATCAGAAGTGGCATTGTTAATAACTTTCTTTGTGCAGTCTCCGAAAGGTATGTTTTGCAGCTGCTTATAAAATTTCTTTACATTTGAATGGAATTTTCCAGACACATAATCAGACCAGTTGTTTTGATTCCTTTAGTTTCTTTCAAAATTGTTATTCCAAGTGAGGCAACTATAATAATGCCATTTCATCTTTGTTTTTGTATCAGTTAAATTCTTCTTCAATGATAGGTAGATCTTGAATTTATGGATTACAGAGCTGTACTGCTTTACAAAATCCATCTGCAAAACAGTCCTGAGAAGAGAAGATGAACCAGATGAGAGACAGATCAAAGAAACATCTACCTTATTCATGTTGACAAGTCATGCTTGTATTGTAGTGTCAGGTTCTTCAGGTCATAATGGTAGAACATGGTTGCATTCAGAATATTTGAAGTTTAACTTTCAGTTTTGATAGTTAGAAAGCTCAGGTGATGGGAAAGATATATTTCAATAAAAGGACTTAGATAATTTTTCCAGATTGCAGAATCTGTTTGGGCAACATTGCTACTGAAAATTTCTTCAACTGTTCCATTTTCATGCATGACTATAATATTATCTGATGATGGTGGTGATGACAATGATGCTGAAGAAGATGATGATTTTCCAAGCAGAGATTAGACAGAAATTCCAAAAGTCTAGGAAAGAAGTGAGAATACACGAAGCTACCTCTTTCTCTCTCTTTTATCCATCTGCTTAGATCTGATGGGGTTGGCTTACTCCATGTACTATCTGTAAAGTAATGCCATCTTGTGGGACCTTGGAATCAGGTGCTCTCTGTGGCCATGGCTGCCATCCAAACAGCATTCCCCTTGAAGTCCTCCACATAATCCTATTTAGTACTATTATTTACTCCTGATTTTTGGTTTATTCTGTAAACTTAATTATTTATATTTCATAAGTTGCCTATAGTTATGATTGAGAATATGATTAAGAAGATCTGTACATTTAAGTGTTAAGTAAATACATATTAAATTTGTTTGAAATTTTGAAACTGAATCCTGAAACTGAATCCTGGAATTCTGGACAGAACAAAAGGAATTTATTTTTTGCACAATGTATAATGAAATTTTAGAATTAACTACCAGTTAAGGAGTTGAAGAAGTACCATATGCAGTGATAGCAGGCCAGTATTTATGAATCTATTTGCTGGATCTCAAGTGTGTTAAAATATAGTAGACTAGAATTAAGCCAATCATTCTTTGAAGCCAAACAAACTTCAAAGCATCACATCTTATGGGAATGTTCCCTTCACTCAGGAACAAGACAGGTCTAATGTCTGCTATTTCATTCATTCAACTTCATTCATCAGAATAGATTACAAGAAGAAATTCTGATGAATGAAAAAGGAAAACAAAACACATAGCAGAATTACCTTGTTCTAGAATGAAGGGAACGTTAGCAGAAGATGTGGTGCTGTCTACCAGCTTGACTGGCTCCAGAGAAAGGTTGGATGAATCTATAGAAGTCATAATGATAAATGACTATTGGCTTCTTTCACTGCAATTAGCTCTGAAGGTATCTGCTGGAAGAGTAGTAGACTTCTTTGTTGGCATACTGCTGGCCTACATGGGCCAAGGGCTTGATCTAGGGTATTGCTTATTTATTTTATTTTTATCAGACTTGTATGCCGCCCTATCTCCCTAAGGACTCAGGGCGGCTCGCATGCTTATGTTCTTATTACAGAAGGAACATTGTACATTAGCTCCTTCCCCAACTCTAATGTGCCAAAAAGAGCTGTTTAATTTAATTTAGTTTAATTTTAATAATTTAATTCTGTTTAATTAAATCTGTTTGATGTATTGCTCCCCCTTTTGGAAACTCACATTTCTTTTCACTGTTATGGCAGCTTAGTCAGTGATGTTGGAAACAGAACTGTCATAGTAAGACCAATTGTATTGCTGGCATTTATGCTTTGGAATCATGCTCCTCATTTGCAAAGGTAACAAATGCATTCTAAGAGGAGACAAATAAGTGACTGGCAGAACCCAGCTGACAGTTCATTGAAAACCATTAACATTCTTGGAATGATATTTAAATGGAGAGAAAAGAAAAAATCTTTCCAACTGCAATCCTTTTATTAACTTGGCATTCCAAGTTT
This sequence comes from Ophiophagus hannah, assembly GCA_000516915.1. Lineage (NCBI taxonomy): Eukaryota > Metazoa > Chordata > Lepidosauria > Squamata > Elapidae > Ophiophagus > Ophiophagus hannah. The sequence continues at coordinate 68,697 of AZIM01000766.1, forward strand.
GCTGATGAAAATTGGCTTGTGTCAAAATTGGCCTTAATGAAACAATGGCAAGATAGTTCCTTGGCCCAAATGTGTCTTTGTACCAATGCAGCTCACATTTCTGAAGCCACTCTTACAGACATATTGTAGGTAGATGGCAGTGCAATGTAGATAAAAATCAAGCTAAATGACAATTTAAAACCCCAAAGGCTTGTGCAGCAACAGATACAAGGCACTTATTGTTGTGTTTTCTTCTCTGACATTCCACTTAAAGTTTGTAGTGGTTGCAAAAAGCATTCCAATTAAGGCAAAACTGCCAGGGTCTCTATGAACCCAAATAAGCAAGAATGCTCCAGAGTTGATGATAATTATCCTAATGAAACTGAATGAGGCTGGGAGATTAACACAAAGCATTTTGTTGCTGTTGTTGTTGGTATTGTGTAGTCTCAAAGGGATAAAGTGATGCAACCATCTTTCTCTGTGATGACATTTCTCTAGTTCCATTTATGCTCTCATTATTGCTTTATGCTTTGATGTTTAGTGATGGAGAGGGGCAATACCCCAGAGTAAACAGGCAGGTGCTGTCCCAGATTTGAGTTCTACCTCCTCTGAGTTCATGTTAAAAAGAAAAATAGAAAATAATTATCTGAGATCCAGGAAAAGACTGCAAAGTTAGAGAACTGTGGGGAAGTGGAAATGTACTTTTAGGGGAAATGTACTTTCCTTCCCCTATATTTCAATCCTATATTGGACATTCCAGTTATACCTGGCTTTCTTCTGGATGTGAACTAACTCCCAGAATGTTGCTGTCTACGTGACAAGAATTCCACACAGCAAGAAAATATCATAATTGAGAAAGGGTGAGCTACTTGATAAGAAGCCCCCTTCTATAATGAAGCTTAATTCTGAGTAAAGAGATATAGGCTGAGTGCACAAGTAATAATAAGAACAATAAGAACAATATAGACTGTTTATAGCAGATACCATTCTCTGCCCCAGGGGCTCTTTTAAGCAATTTGGGGTAGCTTTATGGGAAGATTCTCTGTCATCCAGGTCATAGTTGTCTCAAAGATGCTTTTTCAAAAGGCAACTAGACTCTTTTTTTCTTTGAGGAAGATGTTTGAAGCTGCTTCCGCAAAAAAACCCCCAAAACCCCAGTCCAGTTGCCTTTTGAAAAAGCTCCCTTGAGACAATTTGGGGTAAAATTTGGAGTTATGCTGTGCAATTACTCTATAAGAGAATTTAATGTTTTTTATGACCCTGTAGTCCCTATTTAGGGTAGGGATAGGGCAACTGAATGGAGCTGAGCATTTACTGGCTGGATGCCCTTCTTGGCACCTATGCAAAGATTTCAGCAAATATTTTTTTTAATTTGTATCCTGAGAAAGAAAATCTCCCACTATGCAAGATTGAACTCTCAACCTTCCAAGTAGGAAGTGAGCGTCTTCATTACTAGGCCACCACACCATTCCTACAAGAAAATTCAATAATGCCAAAAAAATCTGCTACAGAATTTCAGACTGGAATACTATGAATATTTCAACTTTTCCTAAAACCAATGCACCAAAAGTAAACTTTAGAATCTTGAGATTCAGGTCAGGAGACTGGTTGGAAGTTAAAGTTCAGGTCAGGTGAGATATCATGAACAATGATTTAAAAAAAAACACAGTGGGAGCTGTAGTACCCCAATGCTCAAATAGCAACAGATTATCTAAAAAAAGAAAAGACATATGGCATATTGAATTTACCACAACACACCTCAAGGCTATAGTTGTTAGCCTGTGCTTTGGAGAGCTCTGCAGTTCTTGAGAAAATTATCAAATATTTTGCAGTGAGGTTACTGAAGTACAACCTTCCTGGAGGCTCATTACAATCAAACCAGTGTGAAAAAAAAATCTCTGAGTATGGAATATTGACAAGCTACAATAATAAAACTGTTCAAATATCAAATACAGGGAAGATAGAGAAGCTCTGATCCTTTAATAGTTGCTGAACTACATCTCCAGCATAGCCAGTTATGAGGGCTGCTGAAATTGCTCTTCAAGAACATCTGAAGACTCACTTGTTTCCATCCTTCATAGGCAGGGATATGATTGTTTGCCATGTGTACATAGAGGGCAGGTTTGTATTTTGGAAAACATTTAAGCTTTACATATAGCTTCAGATGGGACAATGGCCATCACATTCCTCTTATCTACCTTCTATCCAGGCATATCCATTGATACTTTATAAGAAACATATAAGGAAATAAACTGAAACATTCTGGTTTTAACCAAGTATATTTTAGCAAGATTCAGGATGTCATCTAATTGACTGCATAAATGTAACATCATTGATCTGTCATCAAGATTCCCAAAACCTTTTCCCTTCGTGAAAGAAGCTTCTGTTTTCCTGTCTCATTCTCAGGATGTTTTCATATGGATCACCCTCTTTCAAGATGACAATATCTGCAGGAAACCTGAGATACAGCTGATTATTAGAGAGAAAACTGAATAGTGATAAACAATGCCTGCAGACCCCCACGCACAGCAGTTCTGTTCGTCTGTTCATCTGTCTGCCTATCTAAATGTCTATCTATCTATCTATCTATCTA
>AZIM01000767.1:42395-55278 GCA_000516915.1 Ophiophagus hannah
TCACTAAATGAACTGTTCTAAGTCAAGGACGACCTCTACAATGATGTGCCCCAATTTAATATTATTAAATATTTTTAAAGTTTGAACAAATAACAGAAGGATCACACTACTATGACTTTCATTTTATCCTTGGTTTTATGTTTTGGTTATGTTCTTTATTGTAAAACATTGAGAGATTTCAATAGACAAGCAGCTTAAATTTAACAAATAAAATAAAGTAATTTATGTTTTATGTATCTGCACGTCAGGCCCAAATCCAAAGATGATACAATAAAATCAAAAGACTCCAATTCTATATATCTAATAGACAGCATCTTGCCGGAATAAAGCCATAACTTTCTAACCTATAGAAATATCTGGGAGATTCTAGGGCATGACTAGCCTGGGTATCTTCCTCCTTTCCCCCATCCAGCTTGGGATTGTGCAGTCTCTTAATTGAATTTATCTCTGGAATCTACTGTCTCCTCCCTGGGAAACAATGGTGCTCTTGCCAAGATTCTCCTTCCAGTATCAAAATAGAAGTAATGTACTAAATCAAATGTAAAGACTGCGACCATCACCGCAGAGAAAAACAGGTAGAAGCTCAACAGAACATATCCATGAATACCAATCCATATATGTTGCAAAGAACTAAAAGACTATTTTTATCATTTACAGATGACTATATTGTGAAGTTCAAATATAAAAACTGAAAGGAATATTTCATGGATTTCATCATGGAATTTCATGTCCAGATTTCCATTTTAATAATAGTGTTGGGAGAAGTAGAAAATCCACCAGGTGGCACTATACTATAATGAACAAAACAGCAACAATTTACTTACACTGATAGCGTAACTCTATCAACAAGAATTTACTAAAGAAGTTTATTGTATCTAAGAGGAATTTACTCTCTCTTGAGCATTCTACTTAGAAGTAAGGTCTCATTGGGGTGGGGTCTAAATTTGACAAAAATTCGGCTTCAGATTATTTTAAGAAATACAGAGTGGTGCTTTTTAATTTTAATTTGTTTAATAGAATTCTCTTTACCTAGTTTTAGGACTTTTGAGAAAACAGATCATATTTTAGATATATTTATACAATAATGTGATCTGTTTTCCACAGAAAAGTCCAAAAACTACATAAAGTTTAAACTAGTGAGTAAAAAAAAATAACACTATACTTGTTCATTTATTATTGAAAATGATCCAAAGCGAAGTATGGGGAGGTTGTGCTTTACTTAAAGAATTGAATTCTGGGTATTCACTATCAAAGCTTGAACTTTAGAAAATAGATATGTGGATGTGTTATGGCTTGAAGAAAGGAAAATTCCGAAAACCTCCAAAAAACAGTTGATTATGATCCTAGGACATAATTCCATGTAACCTGGGAAAAGTTACTAAACTTTTTCCAACAAGTATGGATGCCACCAGTCCACTGTCAGACAGATCATGTACAAACAGGAACAATTCCACCCTATTATTCCAACTCATGGTCACTCATGCCCTAGTCACTTCCAGTCTTGACTATTGCAATATGCTCTACATGAGGCTGCCCTTGAAGAGCATCCAGAATTAACAGTTGGTGCAAAACGCAGCAGCCCCTATGGTTTTGTGCACACCTCAGGGTGCACATGTATCACTTCTCCTGCAGGATCTGCATTGGTTGCTGATTTGCTTCCGGGAGCAAATATTAATTTATTATATGATTATTCTCTTTTATTTAGTTTTATTGTTTTATATATGAGATTTTTGTATTTCTGTAAGCCGCCTTGAGTTGCCATGTGCAAATAGGCGGCAACTTACATTTCCTAAAATAAATAAATAAACTATTACTCTCCACAGGAATGGTTGACTAACCAAGATCCCACCAAGAGCAAAGAACCTCAGAGTAAAGTCATAACAGTTAGAGGCCTCTGTAACAATGATGAATATCAGTGTTCATGAGACCACTCTGTGGAGAATACTGAACAATAGTATGCATGATAGGATTGCAAGGAGAAAGCAACTTTCACCAAAAGAAGACTGCTACCCATCTACAGCTTGTAAAAGATCATGTGGATAAACTAGAAGACTATTGGAAGAATGTTCTGTTGACAGATGAGACTAAAATAGAAGTTGTACTTGAATGAAAAATGTTATGTTTGGAGAAAGGCAAACACTGCATTCCAGCATAAGACTCTTATCCAATCTGTGAAACATGGTAGTGACAATAACATGGTTTATGCCTGACTTGCTGTCTCTGCACCAAGAAAGCTTGCCAACATGGATGAAACTATGAATCCTGAACTCGATCAGCAAATTCTACAGGAAAATGTCTGGAGATCTGTCTGTGAATCAAAACTCAAGACAAACTGGGTCAAAGCAAAATAGACAAGTTGTACAACCGAAGAATGGTTAAAGCAGAAGAAAGTTAATGTTTTGGAATGGCCAAGTACAACTCCTGGCCTTAATCTTATAGAAATGTTGTGGAAGGACCTGAAGAAGACAGTTCATGCAAGAAAGTCCACCAAATATCCATATTGAAGCTTTTCCGTAAGAAGGAATGGGCTAAAATTCTTCCAAGCTGATCTGTAGGACTGATGAACAGTAATCGGAAATATTTAGCTGCAGTTGTAGTTGCCCAAGGTGATATACCGAGATTAAAAGCAAAAATTCACATGCTTTTTATATGTGGTTCTCTTTATCTACTTTTGGAAAATGTATGGAGAACAGATATTGTTTTACGTTAAATTTTTGCAAAAAATATTGGAAAATCAAAGAGGTTCACAAGCTTCGAAGCACAACTAAGCACAAGCTTCTAAGCACAAGAAAGATACAATTACAGGAGCTCTCCAGTAGCTTTTTCTGAAAGTCATACGTTCTATTCTAGCCATCATAACAGGACTTAACAGAACAATTTTCCATGAAGCCGTTTTCTTTTTCTTTTCCCAAATGAAAATGAAGGTCAATTACAATTTTTTTTTGCATTGAAACAAATTGCGAAAGAGAATAGTTATTATTTTGAATCTACCACCTATCCATTTCACTGTATAATCCTGAATTCCAGTATTATGGAAGATGGTAAAATCTCTCTCTACTAAATGCTACACCATCTAATTTTCTAATCTTACTCTTGCACGCTTGTACTTGTTTTATTCATAAATAAACAAGGCCAAATATTTTGCTCTTTCCTTTAAGATCAATCATATTCTCATTCTCTCTCTGCCTCCCCCCCTCCCCCTCCCTCTCTCTTCCTCTCCCTCCCTCTCTCTTTCCCTCCCTCCCCTCCCCCTCTTTCTCTCTCTCCCTCCCTCTCTCCCTCCTTCCCTCCCTCTTTCTCTCTNCACACACACACACACACACACATATTCCTTCACATGTGAGTACATGTTTGACAACTGAAAGCCTAAACCAGTAACAACAGAACAGCATGAATTTTAAAAACAGTAGCTACTTTTCTAGAAGTTTCTGAAGACCACTTCACAATAAGTTCCACCAAACATTTCCTTTCTGACCTACCAAAATAATTTAGCAGCAAAGGAGTTATTCTGTGAACTAAGCCATACCAAAAATGCAGTAAGATATGCATGACAAATTCAATTTCCCCCAAGAAGACATAATCAATCTTGCATTGGATCATGTTATTCTCCTCCAGAATGAATGCAAAAACCACTGGAGCACTCTTGGGAAGCAGTTTGGCAGAATTTTGATTGAGAGATGACAATTTGGGAAGTGGATGTACAGCTTTATGTCAAGCAGGAAATGTGCACAGTGTGTGTGTGTGTGTGTGTGTGTGTGTGTGTGCGCGCGCGCGTGTGTGTTTTGTTTTGGGTTGTTTTGTTTTTTACTCTTCAGTTGGATTGAGGAATGTACATATGGGGAAAAAATGGAGCTTTATTGCATGCTTGTTGAAGTTTATTGACTGTTTGTTCATTTCCTTCACAATACACTTCATCTAAATCAAGTTCAGTTATGATATATTTTCCAGAAACATGGAAGTGATGATTGGTTGCTGAAGGTGCTAACAGCAGCATATGAAGGAAGATTTCTTTAAAAAAGAAATCACAGATATAACGATGAGATCCTTGAAAACAGAAAGGTGAGAAATTCGAAGGAAAAAACCCATGAAGAAATGCATGAACATGATGGATGAAAAGATGTTTGCAAAGATAAGCAGGAATAGGGAAGGAATGACTTGTTCTTTTTCTCCAATGGATGTCCAGAGCACTGCAGATAGTTGCAGAGATTTCCCCAATGTGATCTGTGGGACTTTTAGAAGGAGCTCTACAAAGGCGAGTAAGCAATTGGTGACAAGGCATGGGGGAAAGCATGTAGGATCCAGCAGGGTAAGTAGCAGACCCTAGGCCTGTGGGGACACCAAGGGGCAGGAAGTGGAGCATAGAATGCCTTGAGGGGAGGGGAAATCTCAGAATGCTAGGTGCAGAGCCTATGCCGAAACTCCCATGGTCTCCCCCAGGGCCCCTGAATCAGCCCCTTCTCTGCTTAACAACTTCATCAGGAAGAGCAGGGGGGTTGTGAGGCAATTATGTGGTGTTTCACTTAACAACCACCACAATCTCCATGGTTGATCAAGAACTATTTGTACTGTACAATAAAGATGTTCATCTTGCTATGCTTGACTTTATCACATAATCTTTTAATGTTTTCATAAAATCACAGTAAGAAATTTCGTAGTATCTCCTACAGAATTAGAAGCACATTAACTGCACACAGATAACCACGCAATCTTGAAGTATCTCTTATAGTATCATTGAACCCATCTGCAAAGCGCTATCTGACTATCTAACAGAGAAATATTTGTTAGAAAACTAAAAAGCTACATTTATAATTGTTGAAGTTGAGAAGAAGCCAATGAAAATATAAGACTTTCATCTGAATTAAGAAAACCGAAAAACTTAACTAAACGAATACACTCAATAAGGATGATAAGTAAGTATATCCACCTACATGTTTCTGGAAAGTCTTTGATATAAAAGAATCTGTATTCATTTTGAAAACATCAAAAGCTGGAAAACAGAGCAATCATGTAGAAGAAAGAATGTTTAAATTAGCCTGTAGATTATAAGGGTTCAGTCCCACTTAGTTGAGAGTGTAATTTAGGACAATTTATGCATTATTCATGCTGCAATAAACTATTCCATTGGTTTGCCTATTCTCACGACAGATATAGATTGATTCAAATCCATTTAATTCATGATTCAAGCAGCAAAAGAAAGATTGGCTTAACTTTTAAATCAAGTTTCTCCAAGTCTTTAGAGGATCCCTTACTACAGTGGCAATGTAAGCCTTGAATCGTATTTAATTTAATATGCCATCTTTAAAAATCTCCATTTATACCAAACCCTTGCACCAGCCTGCAGTGCTCATGGAAGCCCTACAACCTGCCAAGGCTTTTAAATTACAACTTGGTATCAAAGTGTAAGTGGTTTTTCTGTAGTGGCACTTTAGAATGATCTCTGTGAAAGGCTATTCCTGATCTACAATTGCACTGAAGAATCACAACCAATAGATTAGGAGGTACATCAGGATTTTTATTTAAAGGATATTGTCAAGATGACGAATAGAGGCTGTAGTAGCTGCTATTGAGTTCCAGGAGGTTGATAGTTATAGGATAGCAGAATTAAAAAGGACTCCATGTAAGAAGGAGCTTTGCAAACTGAAAAGGGGGAAAAGAACTGAGAAACTCAATACAAAATAGAAGTAATGTGGCAATCACCTTTCCTCTGCCATCCATGATAACTGCAAGATTACAGCAAAAGAAAAGTAGGTGAGCAGAAGCTGCATCTCACTTACTTTGGCCATGTCATGTGGGGGAAATCACTGGAGAAAGTGAGAGTGTTCATAAGTAAAAGGAAACCAGGTAGTGGGGTGTTTCAAATATTTTTACCACCGGTTTGCATGCATGCCAAATGCACATTTTGTGCAGGTGCAGGGGCATTTTAACTCACCTCCTGCAATCCTGCACTCTCCCTGACGCTTCAGCAGCTGCCATGTGACAATTGCTGTGCCACGCAAAGCAGCTGTGCTTCAAAAGCAGGACACAAAGGTTAGTATGGGAGCCCAGGTAGGCGGGTGGGCCCAACACAGAGCGTCAGAGAGAACCGGTTCGGTCTCTGCTGCTCATTGGTGCTACCGGCTTGGCAGAACTGGGCCAAAGCAATAGAATACCACTACTGAAACCAGGCCATGAAAGAAAATGGTGGCCGGACATTATCAAAGCTGACACCAGCCAGAACATAGAAAAATTCAAAAAAGCAATGCAAGATCAGAAGAAGTGGGGAGGCCTGGCCTATAAAATCGCCAAGAGTTGACACAACTGAATAGATAACATCACCATCACCACATCAGCAGAAAGGGAAGATAACTGATTGCTTGGATCCCAAAGGTGCATTTTTTCAGAAGGCAACTTGGATGAGAAACATCTTCAAGGAAAAACTAAGAAAGTCCAGTTGCCATTTGAAAAAAACACCTTTGAGACAACTATGACCTGGATGACTGAGAATCTCCATAGATGATTGCTTAGATCAATCCTTAATCAGTCTTCATTCAGATGTTGTGAATTCTGCAAGCTAGTCTCTCCTCTTCCCCAGCTCATGAACAGATATACACATCCCTCCCCTCAAAAAAAAAAATTCTACTTGACCCTTCTTTTGCTAGGGGCAAATTCAGGTGGTACCCTAAAAAGACCTAGAAAGACTTGGTGTGAGGTAGGGGTGCGAATGGCACTTGAAGATCTATGCCCTGTGGATTGAACACTGTGTCATAAGGATTGAACACTGACCCATTGACTCCTTTTTGGGGGGCACAGGAATTAGCACCCATTTCACATTATTTTCCACCTTATGGTGGAGAGCCTTGGTCTGTTGGTGTTGGGTAGAGGAGCAATACAGAAGATTTATACACAGCCTCAGGCAACTTCCAGAGGGGAGGTGAAAGAGGTGATGCTGTGATAGCTGGTGGTAACTGTATATAATTTGATGAGAGGTTGTAATGTATGTTTGATGGTGTGTGCAGTGTGAGTATGTGTATGTCAATGTAGGGGGGAGGAGGATATGAAGTGGGAAGGATATGGGAGTGGGCCAGAGCATTTAAGGGGGAGATATAGCACTATCTGGGAGCGGGCTGCATTTGGTATGTTGGGCCCACTGGTCAAGAGGGATCCAGACTTCTAGTCCTCAGATCTTTTCCCAGAACCATATTATCAGTTCCTCAATGGACCTGGTCTCCAGCAGTTGCTGCTGAATGCTAGAGTAGTCTACAACAAATTTGTCAGTCTTTTGACTAGAAAACCAAAGTTATGAATGCTAATACTACTTCTATTATCTGTTTACAGCAACAGGAATCTTGCAAGTCTGAATATGCTTCTTCCCTTCCTCTATCTTTAGGAGAACTAGGGAGGGCTGAGTCGAATCATTTTCTCTAATTGCTTTGGACTCAAATTCCTTTTACTTGACTTTTCTCCTGGTTGCAGTTTTTCCTCCTGGTTTTCAAGGCTATTCCTATAGCCTATTATATCCCCATCTATCCTCATCCTCATCCTACATGTGCAGCCAGGTCTCATTAAGGCATGCCAGGGCAGCTATAGCACCTACAAAAACTCCATGTGAGGCCCTCTAGTTGAAAATGAGCTCTAGGGAACAGTTGGACTTGTGTATCATTCTCTCTGCTGCCCAGCATTGTCTCTTCCTGAGATACTAGATTCCATTAAACTCCAAGGTGTCAGTTCTTGTGGACTTTCAATTGCCACTGAATTGAGTGGCTGAGATTTTTCCTCTCTCTTCCTTTCTCTTTCCCTCTCATCCTACACTTCAGGAGAGGGGGTGCACGGTATGTCTACTGATATGTCTACTAAAGGTCCTTTTAGGCATAATTTTGTTCTCAATTTTTTACCTTTTTTTTCTGCATAACTGAAAAAGTAACATTCCAATTTAGTCCATGTATCAAAAAAATCTGTGATTTCAACTTTAAAAATATTCTTTAAGGATAGGATGTAGGTTTTGTTTCAGAATTAGACTCCATCAGAAAACAAAACATCTCAGGTTTCTTTGAAGTACATTTTTCCATGCTGAGCTGTATATATCTCCATTGTTGTAAATTAGGCAAGCAAAATTCTATTTGAACTTGGTAGAAATCCTTAAAGTAATCATCACAAAATGTTTGATTTAAAGTTTATTCTGCATTCCACTCATACTTTCCAATAGAATGTCCTATTTTCAAAAGCAAATCCTTCTATAAAGTTAAATATCCACAGTCTTCAACATCAATCTATACTCCAAAATTAAAACAAAAGCCCTATGACATCTTTAGGTAAATTAAGAGTCATCTTTTTTAAAAGATAATCTCAGTTTATCCTTGGTGGCCTATTTAACCGTATACATTTCCTCAGCAATTTGCCTATCTGAACGAAATATCTATTTGAAATTAATTTTGAAAGACCTCTTAGAACATAAATCTACCAGGGAGCAATATTCATTTTAATTACATTAATATTACCCCAGCAACTTAATGGAATTTTAATCAATCTATTAATATCCAAGGCAACCTCCTAAACTTTAAATGTGAGTTGTTTCTCCATGTTTAGAAATATTTCTAAGAATATAAAGTTCTAAAATCCTTAACATGTTCTGTAGAAATTACCCAAGTCAGGCTTTGTACATTTATTTATTTATTTATATGTCAAAATCCAAAGGAAGTATTATTCAAAGCCTGCCAATGATTACAATATAATTTTATTTTTTAAAAAATAAATTTAACATTTTATAACACTCCCATAAAAATTAATGAAGGGGGAAAGAACAAAAATGAAAGAAATGTTCATATGGGAACATAGTGACTGGTGTGAAAGAAATGTTCTTACGGGAACAGAATGACTGGTGATAACCCAACAGATGGAAAAGAGACAATCTATTTTAACATTTGGCTGAGAACAATTCCCCGCTGTGTTCTTTATTCTAGGAATTTATTCTAGGTTATACAAAGTCACTAAAACATTACTCATCTTTTTTGTTACTTTTTTATTATAATCGTCTACTATGTTCCATTCAGCTTATTAAAATCCAATATTCAAACATTAGCAAAGCAGTATTTTTACAAATAAAAAAGCAGAATTACCCCCCATTAGGTTTCACTACAATTTTTCAATATATTCTGCAGAAAGCCTCTGGGGTGAGATGATTTAATCAATAATGATGGGAGAGGAAACTTAAGATCTTCGACATTTCAGTATGGGATGCCTCATGGTTCAATCCACTCTTCCATTTTGCTTATGTTTACACAAAACCACTGGGAGAAATCATCTATTGTTTGTGATGAGCAATCATTAATATCTGACATCCAGTTTGTAGACATCCAGTCTAAGCAGAAAAAGGAAGGCAATGAAAATTCAGAGCATGGAGGCTAGACAGCCTGGCACAAACTTAGGTTGAATTATATCAAAACAAAGGTGTAAGTTGTACAGAAGTCTTTGGGTTCTAGCACACTTCCATATTTATCTCTGAACCTGAAATGGCAGGTCCTCAATTTGGAGTTTTTTTAAACTTGCAGTTCCTGCTGACATAGTAGATGGAGCAATGGCCAGGATGGGTTTTCTTCAGCTTTAGCTGGTACATTAATAATAGTTCTTTCTTGTTCAGTAGATCCTGCTCTAGCAACAGCAATTCACACTCTTAACACTCAACAGTTCAGAGAAACCATAACACCACCATTTTGGTGGAAGCTGTACAGGCTACTAGTATATTTCTAGATGCAATTCTGGTCTATTACTACCTATTATGGTTTATAAAGCTTTTCATATTTCAAGACCATGTTATCCTGGAGTTATCTGATCTAGCTAATCTTTGTGTCCATTCTACATAGGGCAAGAAGCTCAAGGAAGGTCAAGGAAAGAGTTAGGAAGCAAACTTTCCCAGCAATAATAACCTTGTTATGAAACACTTCACCTTCCGATAAGGAACACCTTTTTCACTTTCTTTTTGAAAAGCTTTTTCCATATAAACCTAAGGGGAAAGATATTTCACTGGAAGCAGCTAAATTATATGGGGGAACAATTAAGACACTGGGGACACATACATTTCTATTATTGCTTATGCTTAATTTAATGCTATGATCTAATCATTTGTGGTCAGATCTCCAGTTTAATCACTCTAAATTAATAATTTTTCACTATAACTTTTAAAATAGATCTTAATTTATAACGTTAATAATCTTGGTTCTACATTAAGATGGAAATCATAGGGGAAGAGTAAGGAGTGTAAATCTTTATAGTACCTGAATTAATGCAAGAGTGCTCACTTTACTCCCAGATAAGAATATGTCAGTAGCTGTAGACAATTTCAGGTATTGTTATTTCTAGCCTTAGGACATGAAGAAAGAAGTTTCTTGCATCAGCAACTGAGAATTGCTATATACTTTAGGTCAGGACTCCCCAACCCCCAGGCCATGGCCCATTTGCAATCCAGCCCGCGCAAGCTGCTGGCCGGCGCATGTGCACACACAGCTCAACTTGTGGGCCAGTTCCCCTCTCCCCCCCTCTACTGGATCAACAAGCCACAAAGATTGGGAAGCTCTGTTCTAACCACTGAAGCGCAGCATTGTTCATATGAAACAATCATATACTGGACCAGTATATGCCCTCAACTTACAGCTGATCATGATGTGATCTAGAGCAGAGATCCCCAACAGCTGTTAAGAACCAGGCTGCAGGTGACCAGCAGAAAAGTGAGAGCAACCATCTCTCTCTTCCCAGTCTGTGGAAAAACTGTCTTCCATGAAACCAGTCCCTGATACCAAAAAGATTATGAACCACAGTTCTAGGGCACAAGTAGCCAACTTAGTGTTCTCTAGAAATTAAAGTCTCCTACTCTTGTAACACTGAAATACTACAGCCAGTTATAGGTCATTGTGGAACTATGGGGCCCTAAGGAGCCCGGGTGGCCAGGCGAGGAGGGGCTGGGAGGGGAGGGGCTAGTAGAGGACGGTGAGATGCCCCTCGACAGTGAGTGACACTGAGTTGGCCACACCCACCCAGTCACATGACCACCTAGCCATGCCCACCCAGTTGTCTAGAATATCTGCAAGTTCATTTGTCCTAGAGGACAGGAAGGGAATACAACGAAAGAAATATAATAGTTCAGGTGATAAGAAGAATGGAGTAGAAGAGTATTTATTTCATCAGGTTGTTTATCATGATACTTTATCACATTTTACAACTTGGTGAATTGATTTAGACAATTTAAGGTATCAATCAAAATAATTATTTTAAAATTCCAATAAAAAGGTAAATTTAAAGTGTGTACATGTATATGTACAATGCCATTTCAAATTAGCAAAGTTATTTAGCTTCAATGGTATATTTTTAAATATTTAATAATTCTACTTGAAAAAATTATAAACAATGTATTGCTTTAGATCATAACATTCACAAACACACTTCACTTTATACATAATAACACACATACTATCACTGTATTATTAAAATTGTTTTCACATAAACTACTTGCCCCATTTATTCTTTATGAAAATAATATAATCTCACTTGAGTCTTAAGTGATTTTAGACAGTGTTTATTGTCTTCAATAAATTAATAAACATTTAGGATTATCAATTCTTGACTTAAGACGTGTCAGACAATTGTCAGGCTTAATGGAAATGGAATGAAGACGTGAATAGACAGTTCACTGCAGTATTGTAGTGTAATCTCCAGATTCCATTCACAACAAGCCATCATCCAAATACATAAACTGTTGTGTTATGATGAATATGTGTCACCAGAGGTTTGTCTTTAGAAATGAAAACCTTTCAAAAAAAAATTATGAATTCATTTTTCAGAGAGTATGGATCCTAGCCAACAGCATCCAAGCCAGTTTCCACTTGCAAAGCAGGGTTTCCTCTTCCCTGTATCTGTAGATAGCCCACCAAAAAAACTCAGGAATTGTCCTCTCTCTTTCTACCATGTAGCTTTTCAAACCAAGATGAGCAGCCAAGCAGAGTATAGAAGAATCAGAGAAAAATATAGAGAGTAACTTGTTTCAGAAAGAAACGAAAAAATTGTTCTTGCCATATATTTATGGCAGTGAGAAAAAGAAAATTAAAGCAACTCAAAGGGAGGTGTGGAAGGGAATGAGCCATATCAAAGAGTTTTTCCTTCTTTCACCTGAGGCTAGATCTAAACCTCCCTTTGAGTATCTGTTCAAGCTCATTCCCTCATGGGCTTTGGGTGGGACTGTACTTTTCCATCATTATTCATACACATACGTTTTCTTCTGCAGCTATGTGTACTGTGTGGCAGCCTTTTTGTGAAAAGGTAAGCTGCACCCAAAGCAATTTCAGAAAGTACCAATTGGGTTGATTTCATCGGTGACACAATTCCACCAACATTTACCAGATTCAATGAAATCCTAAATCAAAGGGATTAATTCCGGTAGATTCAGCTATTGTTCTAATCGAAGGCCAACCCTGCAAGGTGAGGTCAAGAAATTATAATAGTATGCATGGTATTGAACACGCCTTTGGCTTGAATAAAATCACTTCACAAATAAAGATCCTATAAAGGAGACAGACAGCAAACCAGATTGTTATCTTTCCTAATGGTGTGAAAAAAGGCAATACAGGTACTCCTTGACTTACAACAGTTCATTTAGTGACCATACAAAGTTACAACAGCATTGAAAAAAGTGACTTAGGACCGTTTTTCACACGTACGACCGTTGTAACATCCCCATGGTTACGTGATCAAAATTCTGACGCTTGCCAACTGACTCATATTTATGACTGTTACAGTGTCCTGCGGGGGGGGGTCATGTGTTGTGGTTAGCCAGCAGCAGGTGCGGACGGCTGAGGAGAGCAAGGACTCAGATGAGGGGCCAGGACCATTAGAGAGTGGACTGCTGCCTTCAGAGATTGTG
>AZIM01000767.1:70577-93921 GCA_000516915.1 Ophiophagus hannah
AAAGGTGATCACATGACCTTGGGACCCAGCACCAGTCCATAAATATGGGTCAATTGCCAAGCATTTGAATTTTGATCATGTGACCATGGGGATACTGCAGCAGTTGTGAAAAGCAGTCATAAGTCACATTTTTCAATGCTGTTGTAACTTTGAATGATTACTAAATGAACTTATAAGTTGAAGACTACCTGTACTGACTTCACAGCAATCTCCTCTGAGTTGATTATCATAGAATATATATAAAAATAGTATTGAAAGGTTTGAAGTTAATATACTTCTTTCCAAAATAACTCACCTATTGTTTAGATCAGTGTTTTTCAAACTGGGCAACTTTAAAATTGGTTTCCCAGAGAATTCTGGGAGAATTTGGTATAAAAATTAGAACACATTGATTGTGTTTTTGCCTTGGTGTCATATTGTTCATAATCTCAGAAGAACATATGACCAGCAGATTTTTAGGCTACATGGAACTATCTCATTTCAAGCTTCAACTATCGTTTTGTATCGTAACCTATGCCACAATGTGCTGAAATAATGAAAAATTAATGGCATAAGAAATGTATTCAAACACCCCTTAAAAACCTTCTCCATGATTCTCCCCAATTCTCCCCACACAAGGCAATCATATCTCATGTTTCTTTTCTTTTTCATTTTGTTTCGGTATGTATTTCGGATAATTATCAACTTACGACCATAAGGGAATTTGTCCATCATGGTCATAAAGTGAATCAACCACATGACCAACCTGATCTTACAACATTTTTTGCCACAATCATTAAGCGAACTCCACAGTTGTTAAGCAAATCAAAAAAAAAACCTCCTACAAAATGCTAAACTTCCCTTGGAGCTCCGTTTGCCTCCTGATCTCCGCTCCTTCCACCGTGATCTAAAAACCTGGTTGTTTCAGCAGGCCGGTCTGGACTGATTTTCTGGGGTTGTTTTTAATTGGATTTTAACTAATATCTGGGCTTGTTTTGGGGTTTAATCAGTTTTTTTAATTATTTATTGTTTGTATTTTAGTTGTGAGCCGCCCTGAGTCCTTCGGGAGAGGGGACAGCATACAAGTCCAAATAAAATAAAATAAAATAAAGTTACCCATTGGTAGTTTATTTTTAAATGCACAGGCTGACCTCATCAGACAGGTTATGTTATAAATATTGGTATAAGCAGCACAGTTGTGATTCCAAGAGACGTTTAATGGGAACTGCTGTTTCATTCCAATTTGTGCGGCAGAGACATACAAAATATGGTTGCTGCTCTACTGAGTTTACAGTTTTTGAGAGCAATATTGATGAGTGTTTGTGAGATAGAAGCAAAAATTAAAATAACATCTCAGTGTTGAATTATTATTGCTAAAGAATGGACCTAAAGTAGAGATCAAATATAAACAATGAAGGTTCTAACAATAGTACCCTAATTTGTCAAGGTTATCTTCTACAATTTTAAAAAAATATTTATATTAAATCTTTTTTTATTTCAATTTCTCTTTTGCTTCATTTCTAGGCAAATTATCCCATCCATAGTTTGTTCAATGCTTTTATTATCTTGGGACATTATACTAATATTTTCTGCAAATAAAATTGAAATTAGTTCACACCTGGTGAATGCCAAGTTGTAAAGCACATTTGATATATAATTTCTATATCAGCAATTTTGGAATTGCTCTCGTGAGGCACAATAAAAATCAAAAATCAAAATAGGAAAGTACAAATTTAAATTATTAAAATTACACTATAATACAGGCATTTTACAGTTAACTTAAAAAGCTAGTTGGAGATATTTTCTAAAACCAAAAATGAGGGCCAAATGAAACCCTAAAGTAAAGGTAAAGGTTCCCCTCGCACATACAGGCTAATTGTTTCCACCTCTAGGGGGCAGTGCTCATCTCCATTNNNAAGCTGAAGAGCCAGCGCTGTCTGAAGACGTCTCAGTGGTCATGTGGCCAGCATGACTAAATGCCAAAGGTGCACAGAACGCTGTTACCTTTTCATCAAACTGGTCCCTATTTTTCTACTTGCATTTTTACATGCTTTCAAATTGCTAGGTTGGCAGAAGCTGGGACAAGTAACAGGAGCTCACTCCATTATGCGGCGCTAGGGATTCGAACTGCCAAACTTCCAACCTTTCTGATCGACAAGCTCAGCGTCTTAGCCACTGAGCCACTGTGTCCCATTTAAATGAAACCCTAAAGCAAATTGAAAACAACATGGGGAAAGGGTCTTTTCTTACCCCACTTTCCTAGAGTATTAGACCTCCCATCTCACTTCACACTCTGATCTACTTGCATCATGGCATTGCACGTATGTTATGTGGCAATTGCCTTGCAGTGGCCCAATGCTACTTTTGTCATCTTGACATAAGTGCTAGGTCCTGTGGACATCTCTGCTCTCATCTCCCTTTGAAAAGAGCATCTGCTTGAATTGACAGTATTTTTTTATCTTCATCTGCATTTCCACTAGAAATTCAAAGCTGTCAACTTGGATTTGTTAGAAACAATATATTTTACTCTGTACTGAAAGAGAATACTGAAATGGTTATAAATTAGTCCTGGCTGAATAGAGAGATTCCAAATTTCAGTTCAATTTCAAAATCCAGCAGTAACTATAAAAACACCCAGGAGTAGCCTGAAGTGTGTATTCCCCAAGTCAGAATGAATTTTCAGCTTTTTCCATCTTCTGTTGTCTTTTCTGATGTCCATTGTGCATCATTTTCTCCCCCCATAGCTGGCGTTTCTGACTTCTATAGTTGACCCTAGGGAAATATTTGCTATCGCAAAAAGGATTTACATTTACAGTATTGTTTACAACTGATTTCATGACAAAATTTTAAAATGCAAAAAACAAACCACATTTAATTTCTCAGGACTGTCAAAATTAATAATGAAAAATTATTGTGTATTGCAGTAATATGATTGTAATATGATTTTGGTATGTGATTGAACAGGAAGTAAATTATGGTCAGTTATATGTCAATGATAATTACAGTAATTAAATGTAAGTATAATTTAGTTGTATAATTAATCTGAGAAAAATTACTTTGAGGCATATATGAAAATAAAATCATTTTATAAGTTTACTAATCATTAACTGAAAGGACTTATACATAAAATTGCTTAAGCAGTATTAAAACAGTGGTCTACTTTGCCGTAACTTTTCATTTAGACTACTCATTTCTAGACTATAACTTTAAGAAGGTTTCAGAAAATGGAATGATTGTCCATTCTTGTTTTAAAATGCATTCTAAGCAGTGGTGCATTTCAAAAAAGTTTACCACTGGTGCGATGGGCGTGGCTTGGTGGGTATGCTTTGCACACGTGCACACACTTTGCATGCACACGCCAAACACACACTTTGTCCAGGCGCAGAGGCTTTCCAACTCACTTCCTGCAATCCTACACTCTCCCTGTCACTTCAGCAGCTGATGCACGGCAATCTGCTGTGCCACGCAAAGCAGCTGCGCTTCAAAAGCAGGGAATAAAGGTCAGTATGGGAGCCTGGGAGGGTGGGTGAGCCCAACAGCAGAGCATCGGAGAGAACCAGTTCTCTGCTGCTCTTCGGCGCTACCGGTACGCCAGAACTGGGCTGAACCAGTAGAATACCACCACTAATTCTAAGTAACAAACCTAACAAAATGCTACAGCCTGAGAGCACTGAAACTTTTAGAAAGACACCAGAGGTGCTTCGTATAAAGCATGAAGCTCTCAAGTCTATGAAGTCATAAATGATGGTCATCCCCAGCCATAATTAACATTTGGCCTTCCAAGTGCCACTATAGAACCAGGAAAGAATTCATAAATCTGTGGCTTCATGTGTCCTTTAAGTAACAAGACAATCTGGCCTGCCACAATGACATGTTAAATCAGATATATAATTCAACTAAAACCCACACTGGGCTGATATACATTGTTCATGTGATTGTAAGCCTGGATTGTTTGCTGTCTATATTTGGCACAATGGCTTCCTTTTTTCTTCTAGGTGTCAGTGTTTTGAGATAAGCCAGGTCAAAGACAGTCTAGGACTAGCTATCTAAAGGACTATTGAAACTAATCATTATAGGGTATCGCAACAGTTCCTTACATTTTCTTCATGCCAGGATTGAACATTGTTTACTTTATACAGGTAGCCCATGCTTATCAACAGTAACTGGAACCAAGAACGTCATTGCAAAGTGATGCAGTCATAAGGCCCAATGTCACATGACTGCACTGATTTACAATGGCATTTCAGGCAATCCCATTTTCTGCTAAGTGAATCCTGCATGGGTGCAATATTCTGTGGTCATGGGATCATCATTGGCAACCTCTTGCCAGCTTCCCTGTTCACTTTGCTTGTGGAGAGTTGGCAATGAAGGTTGACAATGGTCATTGTGTGACTATGGGGATGCTGCAATGATATAATTGCAACCCAGTTGCTAAACACACAAATTAAGATTACATGACTGCAGGAAGGCTGTGACAACCACACCTACAAAGATTCTTTGTAAGTACCCCTTGTTCAGCACCTCATAAGTTGGAACAGTCATGGCCAAGTGGGTGTTCAGCATGGACTACTTGTATTTCTTTCATTCCTTTCTTAATTATTCCAAGCTCCTCCATACCAAATGAAACCTTAGTATGAAATTAACTGAGTAATTAATTTGTGGTTACTTTGAATGGCAGTTCTGATCATATTAACATGATATAAGAAACCAGGCTTATACTTAGGGAGATGGGTTGGTAGCATATTGTAAGAGCTCTCAGGTTTTAATTTGCACAACTGGGTTTCTACCTCTGTCCCTATAATTTGAGTTGTCTTAATAGGTCCTTATTAGAATAACACTTAATTTCCAACTTCTGCACATGGAAGTGGAACGGCTGAGTAATAATGTCTTTTTAGAAAAGGTGAGAAGGTGAGAGACAAACAGATAACATGAATGCAGTCTAAGAAGAAATCAGAATTAGAAATAAGACTCTGCATGACTAGACAATAGGCCCAAGAACAGTTTTTGAATTACAATTTACACAGTTAGCAGTGACACATATTTGCCCCTTTAAACATAGCCAAACTGGCTTGGGAAATTCAGTTGTTTCCTTTGTCCATTTTTGATGCCATACCTGACCTGGAGTTCAAGGCTGAGAAAGCTTTGAAAAAAAAACCTCCATATTTTATCTGGTTTCATCATTGAAGGAATCACCATAGTGTCAATCAGTTCCAAACACTTTTTTAAAAGCAATAAAAATAATATGTGGCATTCCTCCATTTTAATTCTCCAATATTTGCACTCATGTTATATAAACATTTCATTAGGAAACTCAGTAGGAAAAGGTTCATTAAAACAATTTTGATTTTCAGTGTAGCTCAGCAAGATAAGAGGAAAGCAGGAAGCAACGTGTTTGGTATGTGAAATGCTACACATCTTTCACACATATTGCTATTAGTTTTTTAAAAAATTCAGATTTATTTTCACTTTTACTCTTCAACTTAAGGTCCTTTGCCCTAGTTATCTCCTCAGTGAAATGTTTAATAGACTACAATGGTACATGACAAATATATAACACAGGTTTTCTGTAATTTTGCATTTGGATCACACATGTAAAACAGAAAAACATATTGAAAATTAGCCATGTAGGAAATTAATCCTCTGTTTGAAATCTGATGAAAGCGAAATGAAGGGAAATAAGTTTGTATTAGAAAGTATAAGAAAAGTTCAAGGAAAGCAAAGTTGTCTACTGCATAGCAAGGAGAGGCAAACAGCAAAACATATGTTGTAATGTCACAACACAAACCATATGACTAACATACTTGCATCATATGTTGGGACATAAGTAGAAATGGTCAATGTTTACATCATAACATTGTTATGCACGTTTTGTCATTTTCATGTCATTACAGATTGCACTGGATGTCTACAAAGAAAAGCAACTAAATTGCAACTAAATTGCTAATGCAAACAAACATATATTTGGTTAAAGTTTTACATTATCTAAATAAATATTTTGTCACTTTCTTAGAAATACCAAGCATTTGTATTAGCCATCATTAGCTATTTAGAGATCCAGGAAACATAGCATAGCCTGATTTTAAATAATGATAAAACATAATTGCTTTTGGCTTAGTGTGACACGTGAATTGATCTCCTATGGCTCAGCATGATGTGTGAACTAGGCTACAAAATAATGAACTATGTTTTTAAAAAATCCCAACTATATATGAATACTATGGTTTACTGACCATGTACTTTTTGGATCTAGATGCATATCTGTTTTCTTAGACCTAATATGAAATTAATATTCTCCTTGGTACTACATTGCCCAATATGAAATTAATATTGCCCAATTGCCTAATATAAATTAATATTCTCCTTGGTAGTACATTCCCCAATAAAAATATCTGGAACTGATATAGGAGCCTCATGTACTATAACAATTAAAGATAGGAAGTTTAGCCAAATATGGCTTCCTAGACTCATGACTCGACATGCATACATTCCAATGAAACAGACGAAGATAGGAAGATCATTTTATTACAATTTATTCAGAACATTCTGACTAAAAAAGATTTATCTCATTCAAAGTGGGAACCTCGGGACCTAGCTTTCAGTCCCTTTTATAGTTAATACATCGAAGGAAATTACAAGAGAAAAGTTGATTGGACAGGACAAAAGTAATCCTTCCTTTGCACAGAAAATCAGTTACATGGAGCTAAACATATTACATGTGACAACACACATGTCCATTTAAATGAGATCTGATGAAAGCAGGGGTGTAAAATTTAAGATGTTAATGAGGGGGGGAAAGTCATAATGTTATTTGGAGTTTGCAGAGAGATTAAGCAGATACAAATTAACACTTTTTCTTATCAGAATACCAGACTTCCCATCCTATCCTGACCTGGGAAACAAAGACAGTTGTATATTGTGAAATTTAGGGATATTAGAAGTTATCAATAAAACCATTCACATCATTTAAAAAGAGAGAAAAATAAGTCAAATTAAAAAGCAAAATAACTATGTTAGTTAGCAAGTACAACAATACTACAAAGTCCATGGTGTTGGTATTACAAAATCCATCCTCTGTGAGCCTCACAGGGAAATATTTTTCTAGCAGAATTACTCTCTTTACTTATTCTAACATCCAAAGCACCATACTACAATTCAATATAAATGTATTGTATTTGTACTGAAAATGAGAACTTACGGATATTAAAGAAAAATAGGAATGGTGAAATATAAGGTCCTATCCATGGCAATCCCATCCATAGGGTTCCTACCAAATTAGTTTCCTTCAGGTAACTTATGCCAAAAAGCACTGTGATGCATTTTAAGCTAAGTTGTTACTACTAATAATAATAATAACAATAACAATAAGCAGAAAGGAGAAGAATATATTATTTCTTTCACAGATGTACTATTATAGTCCTTCTCAGAATATTAGACATTATACCCATAAAAGCTGTACGCATTCATTAAGGTATTAAATATATTACAGCAGGCTGTTGAAAATGATGCATTAAATCTGCGTATGAAAGTATTTCAATAGGCATGCTGTCTTATTCAATCTTTAATGTGCTTTTTTCCAACAAAATTCTATTAAGGACATAGATTAAATGTATTTATAGATAACAGTTCTATTACTTTGATTCTTTCAGTAACCAGATTTTTCAAAATAAATGTCTTCAAGTTTTCAAAAGCAATTTTGCAGTAAAAGCCTGTCATTCTTGAGAACTTCATATGAATATTGAAGTTTTAAAAGAAAATAGTGAGAGGTTTTGAGTGTTCCTGGTCCTAACTGGGTAAATTTAAATTACAGCTCTACAAGACATACTTAAATTAGAGAGATCCCTAGAAACAAGTGAATAGAACTAACTTGCTGAAGTTTGATAGGTATTTTATTTATAAATGATTAGACTCTTTGGGGAAATTTTCAATTTAACTTCATAAAGGATACAATGAAATAATATAAGTCAACTAACTAAAATTAAAGAGCATCTGGCAAAACAATAAAGATACACAATATTTTTGCAGAATGCTGTTCTTTCAGAAAGTCAGATACAATTATTGTGATGGGGAATGGTATTATTTGTTAAGCTATCTCATGTGTCTGCTGGGTTATACCCTGGACAAATTCATCCAACAAAAATATCGACATTTCATGTTACGTGTTTACTATTTACACACATGACTGCATCAGCTAGTCCTTGTTAAAAGTTCAAGTATTCTTCTAGGTCAGAAGGAAGCTAGAAGTGTAAAATTAAATTTAACTCAACAATTAGTAAAAGCAAGTATTGTTCCCCCAAGTTCATATCTTGGTGATTTCATTGATTATATCAGTGTTTCTCAGCCTTAGCAACTATAAGATGCACGGACTTCAACTCCCAGAATTCTCCACCCAGCATTCTGGTTTCTGGGAGTTGAATCGATACATCTTAAAATTGCCAAGGTAGAGAATTATTGATATTAATGCAATCTTCTTGGCAGTGATACAAGAGTGATCTCTCATTGTCTTATTCTTGGGTATGTTCAACTTCTTGGTCTAGTGTCTAGTCTGGGCATTTCCACATAGTCTCTCAAATACTAACCAAGCTCAACTCTACTCTAAGCCCATCAAGGTCAGCTAGGAACTGTCACCTGCTGAAATACTCTACCCAAAAAAGTAACAATCACTAAATAACATTTTAGCTGAAGATCTTCAACACAGCGATGCTGATAGTGCAATGCTATTATTTAAGCTATTAGTGTCATCTTCCACAAGTATTTCTACATGAAAACATGAGCAGTATTTCAGTGATCATGTTAATCACTCTGAAAATTTCATAACACGCAATTTTCAATTGTGAGATTAACAGCAAAGCCCTCAGTGAGTATAATAATCTTGAAACATAAAGCAATAGTGTGTGCAGCACAAGAAACAAAGCCAGCCTTGCACTGGATGAAAAATGTGATTATCCCAACCCAGCTTTATGACTGAAATCACAAAGGGTTAGTGCAATACAAGATTTGTTCAGAATTGCTGAGTACATAATAAACAGAATTTATTTTAAGCAAAAAGTTGAAGAGATATTTACAGATAAATTAATCTGTGCATATCTACATACAGTGAAAGTGAATTAAAAACAAAGTTGCCAGAATTCACTCACCTAATGTTTGATAAACCATCAGTCTTTCTATAGGTTGTAATAAGAAAGCCCTCAAATAAATTTAGTTTAACCCAAGCTTCAAACATACAACTAATGTATAATATACTATTGACACTTCATTCTTCCCATTCTGCAGTTACTCTTTATAGTACATAGTAATGCCTTTGTGGAAATTCCTTACTTCGCCTGCTTCCTGGTTATTTCCTTTAGAAACTTTCTCCCAGATTTTGAATGCAAAGTATGTTTATATATGTAGTCCTATGAGTTTTTAAAATTTTACATAATAAGCAAGATTTATTATACCCATTAATTAGTCAATTAATTATGTTCAGCTATATAGTCAACCTATTACTGATCATACCTAAATACATAATAGTTAGCGAATAACACCCTGGTCTATTTACATTTTAATTGCCCCATACTATCACCTAAAATAGGGTACAATTTTGTATTGTTTGGTATGATTTTTCAAATTAAAGGGATACTTCTTGCTACTAATTTTTAACTTAAAAGCAGTTTAATGTATGGGAATTAGGAAGCTGTAATAACTACCTATAGAGATTTGACATCAAGGTTACCAAATAAGAACATGCTACTGAGTGTCAGATACGCCTCTCACATAAAAATTTCTGAAGTTCAAATCCCAGCATCTTCAAGTACTTAATCTGAACTCTCTCAGAGAATTTTTCAGTCTTCTCAAAGCTTAGATTAATTCTGAATGAGGATTATTATAAAACTATTGTTATAAAAAAGAAGTAATTTGTTACACAGTAATGTAATTAGTAAATTACTGAATTATCCTTATAGAAACAGTCTAAACCAGGGATGTCAAACGTGCAGCATCACGTTGTCATCACATGATGTATCACAACTTCACTAAACTGGGGGTGGCCGGCACATTACACATCTGGCCCATGGGCAGCAAGTTTGACACATCTAGTCTAGAACATGTTTTTCAGGCAAATTTAAGTTGTGTGAACTTCAATTCCCAGCATTTTCCAGCCAGCTGTTGAGCTTCTTCAAGTTGCCAAGGTTGAGAAACATTGATCTAAACCAGGGCTGTCAAACTCCCGGCCCATGGGCCAGATGCATCAGACACTGGCCACGCCCACGCCTGGTTAGCGAAAGGAGGAAAAGTCCCAGTATGTCACATGATGACACCTTGACACCATGAGTTTGACACCCCTGATCTAAACATTTATAATATTTGTTTGTCTTTATAGCTGTGTAGCAGTGTAAGAAACAGCATGTCAACATAGCACACTATAAAGCAGGAGTAGGCAATCTGGTAGTTACAGAAAGCACCTGGAAACCACCCTACTTTTTACAATAATTTCAATTTAAAAAATAAAATGGCTGGTAAAATGCCAGTCTCTTGAACTAACATTTATACGAATGGCATAGAGCCTACATATAACCCCACAGGCATTCCTACGAATAAGGATGGCAAGCTGCAACACAGAGCTGTGTTGAGAAATGTGTCCCAAAACTTACCTACTCATGACAATAGAAAGCTAAGTTAGAAATAAACAAGTTTACTAATTGGCTTTCTGACATATGAGTGTTTTGTGATTTCTGTACTCACCATGGCAGATATTTTGTGACAGCATTCCTGTCATCCCTCCATATATTCAGCATACATACAAAAAGAACATTTTAAAAAGTTTTTTCACCCAATGGTATTCAGTGCTTAGTTTATAAAGTCTTAAGAATTCTGATTTTGGTTTTATGAGGATGGTGGCATGGACAAAATTTGATGTTTTTTCATTGTTTGTGAAGTGTCAGCTACAGTATGAGGCCTGGTGACACAGCTAGTACCAAATAATACAATAAATAAACCTTTTAAAATGTTTAAAAAACAGGTTCCTTTAGAAATTATCTACATCAAATATTGGATTTCAGAAACTGATTTTGAATAAAAGGAATTGTATTATATTGAAGCTTGAAATAAATTTCAATGATGTTTGGAGATCTGAATTCCCAACCCTGGAATCTAGGAAAAACTATTAGAGTTGTATGTGCCTCAGTTATATGTTGGCTAGCTATAAACTGTGGGTTTTCCCTATTTAGTCCTATTCATGGTCTTCCTTTGTTCCATACCTACCCAACAGTTAGGCAAGTAAGATGAAGAAAGAAAGATTTAATTAACAAAAGTTTTTGGAGCTGAGCCCAGAATTATCTACACTCTGTATATGGTTCTTTCTAATTAGAAGAACGTGGGGGAGGGAGATCAAGCCATTTCTTTATTTCTTATAGGATCTCATACAACAACAAATATACATACATAGAAAATACACCCAAAAACCATACTCTAAAGAGTATTGGTATAAGTAACCTTTGTCTACTTGCCCCTTGCCGTAAGAATTTTAGGAGCCACTGAGAGCTACTCCAATAACAGTATATAGATTTGATCTGGATTAGAAAGTCAGAGTTGATGTTCTTAGGGCAAGCACAGTTATCAGTTCAAAGCATCTCTGTTACCAGATGTTCTGAGCTCTTTGAAAACCTTTCACAGCTGAATGTTTGTGAACCCAGGCTTTAGATAATTCAGACAAATTTAGATATTTAAATGGACCTACAACAACATATCTAATTTCAGTTCAATTGTATATTAAAATTAAATATGTCCTATTTTAGCAAGTAATACTGCTGTTTCTTATTTCAGCAAAATCAATGTTGCCCAGGAAATCATTCCTTGAGAACCACCTCTTCAAAGTATACTGTATCTTCCTTTACTTGCTATAAGGAATACCATCCATAATTTTCAAAATGGCTAGATGAATATAAAGAGAAAGCTCTAAATAAAGAAAATAATGGAAGTGCATTCTGAAACCATCTGTACTAAAGTAGGCCATTTATTTTAATTGGGCTCTTCAGAATAACTCAACTAAAGTACAAATTACAGCCAACATACTACTTAGAAGTTAAAACTCAGGTGATAATACATTTTCATCTCCGTTAATGCATCTTGTTGAAATGAAGACAATGACAGGTTCAATGGCCTTCTTTTTATATTGTGTAAAAAAATAGATTATATTAGAAACAATAGTTGCTGCAGGTTATAAAAAATGGTTTTTTAAAAATGGCTCTGCGTTTACAGATTTGAATTCTGGTTATGTATTCCTGTCCATAATAGTTGTAATTCCACTTTAGAGATGAAGCATATAAATAGTTCTGTACAGACTGATCGCCTTTTGACATTTAAATTTTAGGGCTATGCACTGCACAGAGATCACACTAATAACATAGGTACCATATTAGTCTCCAAAGTGTCTTCACTCAGTTGAAAAATTAATCTGAATGAAAGGACATGGGACTAATTTATTATGTAAAGGCCTTTAAATTTTAATGGCTCTTTTGATTACTGTGCTACAATAAAAGTACATAATCCTTATTATATGCCAAGATTGCCAAATGCGAGACAAATCTTGCTAGGAAGCTTTCAGTGTTGCTAGGGGAAGTGCAAGCTTTTTGCAGAAACCTTTATGTTATGCTTTTCAGAAATCCCACAAGCTCATAAGCAGATACAAGATTTGATTCACCAATTTCTCATATTTGTAACCTGAACATTTTATGTCATTTATTCATTGTTCAGTAAAGGTGCACAACGTAGCATGAAACATTTTCCCTACGAAACAGTATCATTCAACAGTGTCACCATGAATCAAGGTGGGCTGTGAACTAATCAAACGAATGAACAAACAAACAAACAAATGAACAAACAAATAAATAAATAAATATTACAATTAGAGAGCCTGTTCGGTCTAGGGGTTAAGGCACCAGGATATAAACCAAGAGATTGTGAATTCTAGGCCTGCCTAAGGCATAAAAACCAGCTGGGTGACTTTGGCCAGTCACCCTTCCTCAGCGCACCCCACTCCACAGGAATGTTATTGTGATGAAAATAAGAAGAGAAAGTAGAAATTGTATGTTCAACCATCCTGAATTATTTGTTAAAATATTAAAGGCAGGATATAAATTAAATGAATAAAATAAAAAGTATGATAGGTTGAACGGACTGTGAGTAACCAACCCAATGTCACCAAGGGAAATTCTATGGCCAAGGCTAGGTTTCCCTTAGACCTAAACTAGGACCTTAACCATCACATCACATTATAGCATGCAATTACTTTCTGGTACTCAAATTTGTCACATTAGTTGGCAGCAGTGTTAATACAAAAATAAAATCTATAATTTTTGACTGAGGGAACTTTCACTGAATCTTACTGCTGGTTAAAATTCTCTCTTTGTCCCAGGACTGTCTGAAATTCCTGCTTTTTCTGCCATTCCAGCTCTACAATTTATGTTATCTCTTTCACATAACATTGATACCAACCAATATATCAAATAATAATTTATCCCTGATATACTGAGGCTCACTGCTATTATCAAGGATAATATTTTTCTTCTTATTGCAAGTTTCAGCACGAGCTCATCAAGACAGACAATAATTCTTCTATAGTCCCAGGTAAAACAGGCAATATTTCTTACACCTTAATTATACTAAAAGTTTGCAATGCCATTGAAGTCTGTAAACCATCATGCCATGATGGTATTGTGTTCCCAGTTTAACTTGGAACCTATATTTATAATAAGGCTCTTGTTTAAGCTTTGTAGCACACAACCAATCATGCCACTCACATCATATTATTTTGAATAACAACAACACAAAATATCTTATTCTAAAAATCTAAATCATGCCAGTTATTGAATTCACTGCATTTTCCTATGAAAACTTTGATTATTAATCTTTCCTGTTTATGCCTGGCTACTGTGAATACTTGATATCCACTAGCCCTTGTTCAGATATGAGCTATTTCCTATGTAGTAAATTGCACAGCTAGCCACCAGTGCAAATGTTGAGAGTAATTAAAAGTGAATTTTGGACTATGACTCTGTTCAGCAGCATACTGAGTCAAGATTTTCTTGATCACATAGATCATAATTTTCAGGGTTCACAAAATATATTAAGCTATGCATCATAACTGGATTAACCCGATTGACAAATAGATATGCTTGCATCAATCCAGTTCATTTATTTATTATACCCCACCTTTATTATTTTTATAAATAAAGTGGCAAACATACCTAATAATGCAGCAAGGTAATTTGTATTCAGTGGGAATAGTTTTAATGAGCAGAATAAAATTGCTGCATTGCAGGTTTCGTTTGTTTTTTTTTTTTTTTTTTTTTTTTTNTTTCTTTCTTTCTTTTTTTCTTTTCTTTTTTCTTTTGGTTGAAGCCTAAGAATTTAAAGATATTGTAGAACAGAGTTAAATATATAGCTTTAAAGAACTAGGACAACTTTTCATGCCTTATTCTTCCACAACCTGCCACCTTTCAAATGTGTTAGGGTCCTCTTCACATCAATTCTGCCAGAAAGCTGTGGCTTATGAGAGTTTTAACTTTGTTAAAACAAGTTGAGATTATGGAAGTTCAAAAGAATCAATTTTTCCAAAGTGATTTTTCGTTTCAGTTATTAAGAGTGTATTATAGATTGTGTTAACTTTGTTCATGCTAACTCACAGAAAGGATATTGACTAAAATATAACAGACACTACATGTCTACATTTCTATATTCAAAATGGTAAATTCCTTCATAGGCAGAGTTGAATCCCCAGTTAGTTCTTGAACTTGCTGCTCTTTAGAATTTTTGTTTGCTTATTTGCATTTGTATAAAATATTTATGTTTTTAATAAAAGTGATTGACAATAGTAAGTCAAAACATAATAAAATAAAATAATTAAAGAGGCAGTAGGGATAAAAATATTTTTTAAAAAAACCCACAAAACAGAAATGTGTAACTTTTTTCAAACTGGGACACGCTTGACCTTTGACTGGTTTATAATATGACCTCACCCTAAGAGGTTAGAATAGCCTTTATGAGAGAACATACAGGTGGATGAAATTAGGACAAAAATAAATTTTAACTGACATCAAGATTAAATTAATTGAAGGCTCTTAACTATTTCCATTAATTTCATACTGTCCTCTCACAATAAAAATTACAGTTAGGCAACAAATTTTCAAGAAATGCTGGATGCTACATTTAAGTCTTGATTTAAACTTTGTATTAAAGTAACTGGACAATAAAAGGAATTCTATAGAAAAATATTTGCATACATTATAGAGGCTTAACAGCACAATATATATATTAATGAATCCTTGGACGTCAGAGAAGCTTACTTCTAGTAAATGGGCAGTTTGGAAGACATGAATTAATTATTTTTTGTATCTGTATTTACTGAATAATCTGCCCTATAAATAACTTGATTCTTAATTATTTTAATTATAATAATTAAATAATTACATTTAATTATAATAATTAAATAATTACATTTTAATTGTAATAATTAAATAATTACATTTTAATTGTAATAATAAAAATAATTCCAACCCACACTGATGTTAAAGGCACAAACATTCTTGCTGTGCTTTAACATTCACCAAAAGGAAATAAGGGATTTGGAGACCCCCCAAATATGAACTCTTAACATACATCAGAATATTCTCATCCTATTTTTTTATTGAATCTGTTCTTTCCAATTATGTAAGCGAATATGTGAGTGAATATAAAAACTTAAGAATTTTTCAGAAGCTTTAGACAGATCTTTGAGCAAAGATACATACTGCATTTATTTTTAAGGCCAATTTGCTGACTTCCCTTGGGATACATTGGTCTTTCACTCTTATCATTTCCACATGGCTAGTTAGAGTTGAAAAGTGTAGAATGTCCATACATCCAAACAATAAACATACACACACACACACACACACTTTTAAAACGTCCCCTTCATTAATAATCTTCTTGGCTGTTTACTTATTTCAAAAGCTTTTTGTCTATATTTAAAAGGGCGACCTGTTCTCAGGGCATGTAAGAAATGGGATCCTATTATTTTAAAAAGTTTATTTTTAATCCACTGTGCAAGAATATCTGAACAACGGCTTGTGACGAAGATCTGCTTTGGAAAATATTGAAAGAAACTGTCCGCCAAAAAAAACCTTGCCTCCCCACTAAAAAATTGAAAGCTTCATAATTTAATGCCAACACTTTGAGTTGGGCTCAGAAGCATGCTAGAAGTCAGTTTGGCTATAAAGTGACTTAGATTGTGTTTAAGTTGCTTCCTTATAAACTGTCACCTCATTTCCTCTTCTTTGTCCATAATCTGAGCCCCAGTTTGGCTAAATCATAAATGAAGTGATATTAGAAAAAACAAAAGGATGCCCTTTCCAAGCAGACATGACCTAAGATTGTTCAAACATCCTCTAAGCCTTCCTTATTTGTATAGCTGACTGACGAATTTTAACAAGTCAGTGGCAGATTTAGCATAAAGATATTTGCAGTAAATATTCAGGCAGCTCCTTTGACCAAAAGTAAAATATCCATCTCGACCCCTGATGTCTTCATGGACACACCCATGCAGTTTTATTAACAATAATACCAAAATATTTTGCCATTGCTTTCCTTTAAGATGGCCTTCAGCTTTCCCATTTACCGAATCCCTGGTATTTCCTGAAGGTTTCTGATTCAAAAGAATAGAGAGAGGGAGTAAAACATGCAAGGAAAAAGAAAGTGGGAAAAGAAGAGAAGAAAGAGAAAAGTAAGATTATAATAAAGAAATATATATATATATATACAGAAGTGGTCTCCAACCAGTGGTGGGATTCAAAAATTTTTACTACCGGTTCTGTGGGCATGGCTTAGTAAGCGTGGCAGAGGAAGGATAGTGCAAAATCTCCATTCCCACCCCACTCCAGGGGAAGGTTACTGCAAAATCCCCATCCCCTTTCCACCCCACTAACCTGCTTTCCAACTCCGTTCTCCTGTGCAAGGCAACAGAAGAAGACACAGCCAATCATCTGGGACTCGGGAGGCAGAGAATAGATGGGGGTAGGGCCAGTCAGAGGTGGTATTTGCTGGTTNTCAAAATTTCCCCTACCGGTTCTCTAGAACTGGTCAGAACCTGCTGAATATCACCTCTGTCTCCAACCTTAATCACAAGAAGTATAAACAAATTTAGAAATTATTCACCCTCTCTAACACTACCTCTTCATCCCATATCACATCTCTTATCTATCTTTTCGGTCCTGCTGCCAGCAGAATGTACATAAAGCATAACCAGAAGTAACAATATATCTTATTTAATCTTGACCAAATAAACCAACTTTATATTCCTTCATTTTACTTCTAATAATCTTTAGTTCATTCAAATATTGTTACAGTATCTGATTACTTTTCTTCTTTGTCCCATTGCAAAGTTCTTCAAGGCTTTAACAAGCCTCTTTTGTAAATCCACTAGGAAAAAATTATCCAAACCACTCTCTTGGTTTAAATTTGTCTTTCCATTTTAAATGTTAAAACCTCTACCAGTTTCTTTTCTAAATCCAATGAAATATCCTTTTT
Source organism: Ophiophagus hannah (assembly GCA_000516915.1). Taxonomy (NCBI): domain Eukaryota; kingdom Metazoa; phylum Chordata; class Lepidosauria; order Squamata; family Elapidae; genus Ophiophagus; species Ophiophagus hannah. The sequence goes on from AZIM01000767.1 coordinate 88,095, forward strand.
TAAATCATTCTCTTGGCCTGTCATTTATAAATCTACTTTTGATACTATTTCTACCTGGCCAGATGAAATTTATTCTATATCTGAGATTACTTCAGCAAAATCTTTTGGGTTAATCTATCCAAAGAAGCAGAAATTACTACTGAGATTGTTAATATTATGACTAGCATTTTCTGATTCCTTTCCTCAAAAGTCTCCTTTTTGTTGTTGAATGTTTTGTACTATCTTCCAGGCCTTTACATCTTTTCTTTATCTAAAATCATTTGACTCCTTTATTGTCCAGTTTTTGAAATTATTAAATATTTTAATTGAAATTATTCATTTTTATGACTTATAAAAACCAAAACAGGTTTCCATGAGAAGCTGTTTGTTCCTTATAATTACTCTAATTGTAAAATTTTCAATATTCCAATTATATTTAGACCTTTCATTCATTTAAAACTTTATAAGATCAAAATCTTATTTAGCTTTTTGATGTTTATTTCAGATTCTTACATTCTTAAGTTTATGATTAAAATTTTCTCTTGTTCAGGATTTATTGAGTCCTTCATGGCTCAGTTTAATTAATTGTTATTCTATATATTCTGTCTTTTGAAACCTCTACTCTCCTAAATTTCACATACAGTATCACTTTCTTACATTTCCCTCTTCTTCACCCTATTTCCTACCTCCAAAAATTTATATTCAGGAATCTTTGCAACTCAAGTTATTGTATATAAGCAATCATAGTTAAAGCTACAGTTGATTTCATCATAAAAACAGCATGCTCTATTGAATACATATCTATTCAGCTCTTAAAATTTTCTTTCCCTGAAGCATTTATTCTCATCAGTTATTGTTTCCCAATTCTGCATATTCACTTTTGCTTTTTCATAGCTATGTTTTAATGTTTTATTAGTAGATTAAAAAAGAGATAATTTGAAGATAAAATCAGTTTCTGTACTTCTTGAATATGTGTGTGTGTTAGTATATATATATACACACAAACACACACACATATACACAGATAGATAAAGTATTTTTCTTACATTTTTTAGATTGCTGACTTTGGCTATACATAATTCTTGTTTTTTCCTTCCATGTTTTAAACATTTCAACCTTTTCCCAGTAAGTCTCGTTTCCCAGTAATTGCTACAATGGAGTACAGACACTATTCAAGCAAAGTCATTTCCCATGACAATTCTATTTTCCATGCTATTCAAAGCTCACTTACCAGCATACAGCTTGGGATGTCACAAAACTCTTGGTCACTTATTTGCCTGAGCATAATGTAAAGAAGAGCCAAGCTGTCAATTTTCCAAAACAACAGTTGCAACTCTTGAAGACACCTGCCACAACTGTGGCAAAAAATGTCATAAAATGGGGCAAAACTCACTTTACAATTATCTTGCTTAGCAAAAGAAATTTTGGGCTCAATTGTCATAAGTTGAGGACTACATGTAGTGTTCTGCCCATTGTCAATGACAATTTGTAAGGAAAATAACCTACATATTGAACAGGTAGAGTGACACAATGACTAAGATTTAAGCTATGTCTGGAGTGACCCATTTTATTTCCCTACAGAACTGTAATGTGTTTACTGGTAAACTTCAAGCCAGACCCTGACTAGAGTTGCACACCATAATGAGATATAAATAGGTCAATTGCATTTCCCCTTAGTGTATTGTATAAACCCTGCCTATGTGATTAGTTTATGATTATTATGTTGTTCCAATCCAGAAAACTGGTTGAATATATTATATACAAAGAATCATGTATGCATGTGCTGCACAGTCATTATGAGCCAAACATACCTTGTAAACTTGTAATTATAAGAATAAAATTAGGCAAAATGCCCTCATTTAAACTAATTAGAACATCCAAGAATCAGGGTGAAAAGATACAGACATTGTATAGCTAGAATGAACATACAAACACTTTTTGCCCATTCATTCATACAACATTTGAATGCCATTATTATTGATTGTAAGCATGCTGAGGCAGGCAAGTAAATGGCATTCTTCAATTCCCGCAAGACTTCATACATATTTTCTGTTACAACCCTTACAAGGAAAAAATAGACTAAGGAAGGATGTATTTTTCCCTAGTACATTGTTAGGGGATGTCAAAGAATTCCCAGGAGCAGAAGTTAATAGCTAAAGATTCTAAAGATAAAGGTGCAAAACTGTCATACATATGACTGCAGGTTGTATTTCTGGGTTGTGAAAGGACTTCATCGCTTTTCCTCTCTTTAATGAAAAGTAAAAGCAAAAGAGTATATAAATGGTTCTTGAATTTCTAGAGTACTGTGGAGAGTTTAGCCTTCTTCATGACATGCCCAATCCATACTCTCAGGCCTCTCTTCGCTGGAAGAGAGCAACACACTGCTCATTTTAAAACTAGGGAAGAATTCCAGAACATATAAATGAAGAATGGAAAAAGCATAGGATGAAGATTGTTCCCTCTAATCTCTGATTAAAGTTTAGGATTTCTGCAAATCTTAGAAACTCAACTGAGTGAACAGAAAAAATATCAAAAGTTTCTTTCTTCATAAGAAATGAAGGAATTTACATTAGGCATTCATATTTCTGTGCAGAGCTAAGCTCATGTTTCTGAATTTCTTCATACAAAACAGGAAATCACTTTTATTCATACTTTACATTGGGTTCCTGACTTTTTTCTTTGCAGAATCAACTTATAATTAATAAAATTAATTTAAAACTGTCCATCTCCTCTCATTAGATGATATCATGATATCATCTACCCAGAGCACTTTTTTTTGGGATTGTCTCTTTTAAGTCAAATTGTTTTACTGAATGGGCACCCCATTGGAATGGAAAATGCAAAGTTCTGATCTGAAAACAAGATAAAGATCCTTGTAGAGAAGAATCAAGACTTCCTGGAAGTTTGGCCATAAACTACAGTCACAATTAAGTTCTCAATGCAGTATAACAATGTTAGCTATGAAAGAACCTATCAATCTAGAAACAATTAATTTAATTCAGATTCTGTTGTAATATACTAAAAAAAGTGGTTATTACTTTCAAAAGCATCTGAACAATAAAACCAGCTACAGGAAAAACAGGGAGATAAGCCCTGTGCTTTTAAAATAAAATAAAATCTAGTATTACAGCTGAACAGTGGATTTACAAATACAAAGCAGATTTAAAAAAAAATAAAGATCAAGATTTACTTTTTCTACACTTGCTGTCACTAAGCATTAGAGTACAAGATTCACAATCATTGATTAAGTCAGTGGTCTGAATGACACATCAAGGACAGCCAGTAGGGAGCCTTCAAATCTTGCACATTAAAAGACAAAACCCTTTCAACAAAGAACATTTCTATGTTAATATATCATTAAGCCAATCAGTAAGTGATTGAACATTTAAATCCTGTGTATTCCTTTAAAAGAAACCGATTTTCAATCATCATATCATGTTTCATCTCTAAACGTCAGGTCACCTTTTTACTATGTAAGTCAGATTTCTGTGTTCAGCCTTCTCTACATATACTGGAGAAAGATGTGTATTGATTGTTTGTTAATGACTGAACAGGAAAGGTAACCAGTAATCAAAATGCAGGACCCAGGCTGAATTATAGCCTTCTAAAACATGTTTGCATTTTTCAGCTGAAGCAGAGTTGAACCGCCTGACCTTTCCTTTCATTCTTCTGTCTAAATTAGCCTATATCTATTTTATTCAAATGTATGTTCTTCTTAACCTCTATTTTTGACCCTGCATAAGTGACCCACCATTCTATTTAGAGGGCAAGCAAATGATTTTAACAGCATCTTAGGTTGAAGGCATAAGAAGAACAATAACAATGTAAGAAAAACTGCACTGAAACAGGCCAAAGGACAGCATCCTGTTGAATACAATAGCCAATCATATGCCTAAGGGAAGACCACAAAAAGGAGAGCAATGATACACACACAGTTGTTCTCCAACAATTGATATTCTCTTTATAGGATACAACAAGACCATTAGCATACAGAACTTTTAAAAAGAGGATTAGATAAATTAATGGTCAGGAATCTTACTAATGGGTCCTAATTAGATGGGCATACATAGCCTGCAGGTTCAGAGATAATATTCCACAGAGAATATCAATTGTTGGAGAACAACTGATTAGTATTAATGTTGTAGGCAAAGACAAATATTTTTAAAAGCCAAAAGCTGTAGCCTTTCTTCAGAATAGAATTGTTCTAGTCCTCCAATAGTTTTGTCCTTTTCTGTATCTTTTCCAGAGTAACAATAACCTATTTGAAATGTGGCTCCTGCACTCAATCTTTTAAATGTAGTCTGTCATGAGCGTAGATTAAAGGTATTATTTTTAATTTCTTTTGTTCTGTACTTCCTTAAAATCGTGTTAGCTTTTATTCATGTGAATATTCTGTGTGTGTGTGTGTGTGTGTGTGTGTGTGTGTGTGTGTGCATTTCAGACAAAAACTAATTCTGATCAACTGTCTTGTTGGAAGGAGAGAGTTACACATCTACTAATGAAAGGCAGCATATGCCAGGACAATGTTTAATGTGTATGCCAGTATTATTTCTATTTGAAGGTAAAACGATTTCACTAAAAATAAGTTAGTCCTCTCCACCTAGGATATCAGCATTGATCATAGAAGTGAAACCTTTTTGATTATAGATAACAGATGAGACTTAATTAGTACAGGCATCTGGCTCTACCACTGAAATAACATGATTGGAGAAGCCTGCAATCTTAATTAGAAATAGCTGTTAACCCTTCTTTCATCAGTCTGAATTAATTGAAGGAGATTCAGAATCCATTACTTATTTTTGCAACACTATGAATACATCATCAGCACAACACAGTTAACCATGGAAGATAAAAGCTGGCGACCTACTGCAGTCTTTTGGTTTTAAACCATAGTTCTTGAGTGATGTTTAAGTAGTTTCAGTAAAGCCTTTGCTACAGGCATTGCAGTAGATTTCAGGAAGAATTTTTTAAAAAAAGACTCCAAACATCATGAATGAGATCTAAAAGTCTGCTTTAGGCATGCCTACGGATTGGAGTAAGCCAGTGATGTGTTTGACACATTTTTCTGTGAGCAACATACAAATAGTATGTTGCACAGTGGGAGGGATGCTATTCAGCAGGGCTTAATCAATACTTTCCTTGGACAAGCAAAGTTATTGTATATCAGACCCACATTTTATAGCAAGTTTTGAATTTCAAGTACATGGGCCTGTTACAGATGTTCAGAAGGACTGAAATGAACATAGGCCAGCTTTGTCTCCAATTTCCAAATAAAAAACCTTCTATTTTCCCTTAGCATGGAAAACCCAAGTGTCCAGAAGTGTCTGTTATATTGCTGAATTTCACCGTCCAAATGCTCGATTTGCATACTGCTCAATTTCTGTCTTTTAATAGGCAGTAATAATGTTCAGGGGCCTCATAGATATTCCTGCTATTACCTGCAAAATTTCTGCCTCCTCCTGTCTTTACTCTTTCTAGATACTTTTAATTGAAAACAATTGCATAGGAAAATAACTATGGAGCTTTTCAATCATCCGGGTCATGGTTGTTCCAAAGTTGCTTTTTCCAAAAGGGAACTGGACTTGTTTTGTTTTGCTTTTTGTTTTGTTTTCTTTGGAAAACATTTCACTTCTCATCCAAGAAACTGGAACTGGAACTGAAGGTACTGAAAACGTTTCTTGGATGAGAAGTGAAATGTTTTCAAAGAAAAGAAAACAAGAAAGTCTTATAGAAGACTTATGAAAAAAGCACCTTTGGGACAATTACATGGGAAGGAAATTAGCCTACTACTACAAGACAAAGGACTAGCATCTGATGTCCTAAAACAGGGGTCTTCAAACTTGACAGC
>AZIM01000767.1:112531-122889 GCA_000516915.1 Ophiophagus hannah
AGTCAGAGGTGATATTTGCCGGTTCTCCAAGCTACTCAGAATTTCCGCTACCGGTTCTCCAGAACCGGTCAGAACCTGCTGAATATCACCTCTGCCTTGAAGTTTCCTATTGAAGTGGTATCCATTAATCTATTTGTAGTTGCCTGCTTGGTCGGTAGGAACTGGAGTGATGGGAGCTCACCCCAAACCATGACAGCAATGGGTCTCAAACACAAGCCTGTTGATTGTCAGCCTAGCATTCTCACCTTGTGAATCACCACTCTCCTTGTTTTATAAGTAAATAAATGTAAAAAAATTATAATATGTTTCCCTCCATGCCTTGCAGTACAAGCCACCACCCTGATTATCAATTATAAGTTGTTGTAAAGATGCCTCACACAACCTGGCATAAATCGAAGGCACAAGTTAGCATTTCAGAATTAGTCTTTCTATACATACACACACATTTGTTTATTCTTGTATTTCTTTTATTTATTTTTCACTATCTAATACTTTTAATCCTCTGTAAGCTGCCCAGACTCAATTGGCAAATATGTGGCTATAGAAATTGAACAAACACATTTCTTTACTTCTTCACAAACAGGGATGGAAATATTCTAGAACAGGGTTTTCAATCTAAGCAACCCCCAATGTGGCTGGGGAATTCTGGGAGTTGTAGTCCACATATATTAAAATTGCTGAGGTTGAGAAATCCTATTCATGATGATTAAACTGTTATGTGCAAAAGTAGGTTTGTCCTGCTGTTTCTCAAATAACTGTCTATTTTTATGTTAAGCAGTGGGAAATATAAATTTATGTACCAAGCCCTCAACTGACCTTTGATCTACACAAGCCAATATATGCTCTTAAAATAATCCACTGCTTTGATTTCTAGGCTTCATCTTGAATTCAGAGCACCTTTTCTCTTTTTCAAGTGTGGACTTCATACAGCAAAGATTGTACAAGATATATCTTAATCATTGCATAGCTTATAATAGGTTCATATAATTAGATTCACTAAAACAGCATTAATTTTTTTTACATTGCTTCAATAGGTAGGTGTAGGTGGAAAGCTTGTTCTTACTTCTCTTTCTGCTAATGAGTTGAGAAGATGGGTGATTAATCTGAATTAAATTCCATTTAATATGGATTAAAATGATATGATCTTCACTAGAGGGGTTGGGAAATTTCAGTGGGTAATTCTCAATTTACTTTGCACTCTGCATCCTGCCAGTAACTCCCCACTCTTAGATCTGAGCAAGCAGACATGCCACTCAGTTCAGCTAGCAAAAATATAGCTTGATGTTTATTTATTAAACATCAGCAAACATCAGAAGAGATAATTGGCCAAATGGGACAATATATAATATAGCTAGTTGTGTATATCAAAAAGCATGGAACTTTCCAGAATCACTGGAAACATACTACGGTACTTAACATGGACAGCCCCAGCTTTAATCTTTTTATGTACATAACAGCAGTAGGATGAAGATGGAAATAAGATCTCAGGTGATCTTTCCTCTAATCTAGTGAACAGACAAGATGTATCTAACAGTATGCACACACATACCTTCCATCTTTCATTCATTCTCCGTTGCAACCCACTCTCAATTTTAGATTTATTTTGGGTTGTAATTTGATGCCTTGTTAACCAGCTTGGCCCATTTTAGCAATTTATTCATTATTCCTTATTTTATTTTATTGTTTATTTGTGTCCCATCTTTATTACTTTTATAAATGACTCAAGACAGTGAACATATCTAATTTTTACCTCCTCCTATTTTTGCCTATTTTAACAACAACAAGGTTTTTGCCATAACAACAACAACAACAAGGTGGGTTGGGCTGAGAAAGACCAACTGGCCCATGGTTACCCAGTTGGCTTTCATGGCTAAGTCATCTTCTAAGACTCACATTTAATTTTAGAGCTAGTCTGCACTGCAACAGATGCACTTGGTACTTAAATAGAGGAAATGTTTGGTAATCTTATTGTAGATTGTTAGTGGTATGAGATACAAACACAAAACAAATGAAAAGGACAAATTCATCCTCTATTGCTACTCCTTAAGAATGTGGGATGTTAGCTACTGTAGCACATCATTCCATTTTCCTAATTACAACCTTTGTTTATATTTTTTGTGCTTTTGGCTAAACAGTTGTGTTATTCCATCATTATGGTAATAGAATGAAAATTTTCACATCTATACAAACTGACCTAGTCAAAGCGATTATACGCCATAGGGATGACCAACTATTCTGCTAAATATGCTGAATGGGAACTAGCACAATTTGTCACTTTCCCACACATTTGGTTATGTTCCAGCTCATTCCACTGGGTAAATAGATACATCTATCATTAACAGATAATGGACTCATTTTAAATGGTTTTAAACTTTGTGGCTCCCCGAATAAACATTGATTGTTATAGCATCATGGCAAGATTATTTTTTAAAGAGATCTCTTTTTTTTTAAATGATCCACTCCCTGGGGACATCATTTACTCTCACATACCCCAAGTTAAAAAGCTCTTAAATGTATCATGTGATTTATCAGAACCTCATAATAAAGATTCCCTTAATTGAAAGGATATCCTTTTCAATTAAAAGTGTCCTGAGTGAAAATAGATTTTCAAAATATTGATGATGGCTTAATCATTTTAAAATATCACATGCGAGAAACACAGCTGGGCTTTAGGTCTTCAAGTTTTGTGATGGCCTCCCTATTTTATGGTAAGGAGACCAGAGCAGAGGGATATAACATGGATAGCTTGTAAGGCTGAGTGGGTGGTCTGTAGGGATCTGGTTTGTGAGATGTCTGTGAGCCAGAAGTCACCTGAGTGTTCCTATGTCAACTGGCTGGGGGTGTCTTTGGACAAGAGGAAAATGCTGGGTGGGATAGGAAGGGGATCATCAAGCACAGGAACTCAGGGTTGAAGGGAAAAGGAGGTATGATGGAAGACTGAGAACAGGCTGCATATGGGGAAGGTGGATTAAATATTTTTAATCTATTTCTTCTTCCAGTTCTCAGTCCTCACAGCAGGAACCAGGGTTCAAGGGCCCTAGATAATGTTTTAAATCTAAGCGTCTCTGTAATAAGTCCTTCATCATCCATGTTAGTTGAATTACTTGTATTATCCAAACCTGGGTGAGGGAGATAAAGGGACTTCCTCAGGAATCTGTCCATACAGTTTGGAGTTTTGTACCGACCCAAGAACCATAGGGAAGATGAGAGGGTAATTGTTGTTATCAGTGAGACTCTGTTGGCAAGAGGCCCTACTCCATAGATATCTGGATGCAGGATCATGTTTGTTTTGCTGGAACAGAGGAATGGGTTGGATTTTCTGATTGTATACTATATACTGTACAACAACTTTCTTGATAGGGCTGCTTGACTTCAATGTGATAAGCTAGTAGAGTTTCCCTAGCTAGTAATATTGGAGGACTTCAGCATGCCTTCTGTTGGAAAGAGTGGCCTATATATTCATGTCTACTGTGAAACTGTAGACTATAAACTAGGGACTTGGACCCACTTATCAGGATCTGGTGTATTTGAGAGTTATTTATTAGATCTTGTTTTGTCATAGGACTCATACAACATTAGGGGGCCTTGGTGCTCTCTATGCTTGCTTGTTTTCTTGCAGACATTTCATTACCCAAACTATGTAACATCTTACCTAGTTTGGGTAATGAAACATCTGCAAGAAAACAAGCAAGCTCAGAGACCACCAAGAACCCCTCATTTCAACCCTGAACTACAAATATTCTCTTTTATTCATATAACATGATTTGAAAATGAGGGACACCAAATTTTGCACTTTGTCATGGATAGATCATTGTCTGTTTGCTATAGCGTTCTGCAGTGCAGAAAGGCTTATTAGATTAGTCTGTCCCAGGTACCTGTTGGGAGCTTCACAAGTTTCTTGAGAGGTTTCCTTAAGATCTGGTGGGTAAGTCAGCCAAGACTCTGGTTGCCTATTGGAATGAAAGAATATCTGGGGTACTGGACTGGGTTGTACCTGGACAGCCACTCTATGCTCACAGCTCCACTGGAACCCTTTAATTTACTGAAGAGCTCAGGAAAATGACTGGAACACCACTGGAGAAGTCCCATCTCAAGTTTGACTGGACATTGCTATGCATTCAAGCTTTCAGAGTAGTTATTTGAATTACTAAAAAGGAAATATTTGCCACCATTATTGCATTAGTTAAATGCCACCCAGTAGTTCTTTTTAAGGTGACTCATCCTTTCTAGGAAAGGATGATTATCAAGACCATCTGTGCTGCTCAAGAATTCTTGCAGCATTTGGCAAACAAAACTGTTCAAATTTAATAGGAACTGGACGCCAGCTGGAAATGACTGGATCTTATTTTATGATGTGGAATCATTTAGGGTTTGTGAGTCTTGAACAACATGATAAGCCTCCTGCAATATCAGTTCTTCTATTTCTCTGTTGGATCCCTGCCTCCCCATAGTTGGTTAACCCCTCCTATGGGCTGGCAGAAGGTTGGATCTGAGAAATAATAAATGCTTCTTTGATTGAAGTGGTACCTATAGTTAACTCTGCAGGATGCTATACTATGCCTTCTGCTCAAGATGCTTTCCAATTGTTTTAGACAACTTTAGCCCTGTCTTCTTTTTCTTGGAAAATTGTAGAGGAAATGTCCTACAGTTTTAAACATACTGAGAAGAAATAGATTGTTTGGAACCTGGCCAGTAGTGGTCCAGGCCAGGATATAACATGGAAATGACATTGGTCACAATTCTGGTAGATTTTAGAGTAATAGAGATTGGGGAAATGCAACTGTCCTGGTCCTTTTGATTTCCCAATAATTTTCCATACTATCAAACTTGATATAAATTATGTATACTGTATATAAACAGACAATTCTTCTCCTTCCTGAGGGGCAGTTCAAATTGGTGATGGTGGAAGAGGAGAGATCTGCCAATAGAACCTTTAATCTCTGGAGTAACTAAGGAATCTTTTCCGTCACTCTTTTTTAACATGCACATGAAAATGCTGGGGAAGGTGATCTGTCAGCATAAGAGTCAGCATCATCAATATGCTGATGATACCCTGTTATATATCTCATCCCTGGGTCAAATAGACAATATGGTGGAAATAGTCACCCAGTACTTCAAGGCTGCAAGGGGCTTGCTTGGGATGACTCTGACTAAATCCCTCCAGGAAGTAATGGCTTCGGGCTTGTTGCCCAAACAAATCCGAAGAATTCTTTCTCTAATTCTGAGTGGGATAAATCATGTTTAAAGAGCAAGGGGCAACTGTGGCCATGGGAACTTTTGCACCAATTGTGAGCATTCTGGACAGTGGTGCGATTCAACTGGTGTAACAACCGGTTCGGTGAGCGCACGCTTCGTGCACATGCTCTACATTTTAAAAAGCCCATTTTCAACTCAATTACTTACCTTCTGCTGCATCCTCAGTGAGTAAAACAGCTGATGTGCAGCAAACTGCTCTGCCCTGTGAATCAGCTGTGCTAAAAAACCAGGAAATAAAGCACAGGAAAGGGCAGGGGTGGGGTGGGGTGGGGGCAAATGCTTACCAGAACTACTGGTTCACCCAAACCAGTCTGAACCAGTAGAATCCCACTCCTGATTCTGGACTTCCTGGATAACAAATCTAGTCAGATCGTGTTTTGGACTATACAGAAGGCTGCTGTTGAAAACATTCAGAAGCAACAACAGGTACAGAATCTGAAAGCCCAAGCAATGATGGGTATGTCCTGATCTACTTAGCTGAACCACTAATTTGAGAGTTTTGAGAGGACAGTAGCCACTTTCAGTCTTTGGAACTCCATCCTAGCAGAGATTCTACTTTGTCTTTCTTGGGCTTTGGGGAAATTGTGCAGGCCAGCCTGTTGCCTCCTCCATGGGACAAGTAGTGTTGTAATTGAAGGTGGGGTCAGTGAGTATGTGGCATTTTTAGTTTTTCAATTTTATCCTTATTGCTCTTTGTATATATATTTTGGGCTTAAGGGTCATGATTTTATATGTTGATGTTGTTAGATGTTAAGAGTAGAATGGGTAGCAAATAAACAAAGCAAAAAGGAATAAATAAACTTTTAAAAAACTGATTTAATTAGAAAAATTTAATTAGAGTACTTTCATCAATAGGACATTTCTATTCCAAATGAGCCTGTTATTAACTTTCTATGGCAGCAGAGAAAACCTTTTGACTCTGATTATTGCTCGTAATAACAAGTAGACTGATTCTTTGATTAACTTTTTATTTGCTGAGAATGAAGTTAATTACTCTACCATATCCATCAGCAAAGACAGTATTACTCGTCTCAGCTGTGAAAAGCTACATAAGAAAACTTAGTTTAAAGGAAGAAAGGAAGGATAGGGCAGTTAACTTCATAAGTGAAAACTGGGAGCTGAATAAGTAGGTTCCTTTTTAAATGGCAAAACACTTGCAGCAAACATGCTGCACTTTCCCCTTGAATGATAGCCTCAGGGTGGAATTGATGCAACATGCTAGAGTGGGAAAAACTCTAAAGTTGTATCATGAAGTAACTATGCAGGAATAGCATTATTTTGCTTCTTTGCTCCTTGGACTATAAAAAGGAATAGCAGTATATCTTTGAAACCATGAATATGTATGCATTGTCCAATAGGGTACAGCAGATTGCATGAAAATAGCCATGGTTACTGAATCTGTTTAGTAACATAAATAGTGTTAGGACAGAATTAGATCATCATGACAGAACATAGTGTTTGATGCAGAGAGTGACCAGGTTTTATTTTAGGAAGCCAAAAAAGTGAATTATTAGGAAGGGGAGGATTGGTTTTGTTTATTTTTAGGAAGTGGTGATAATGCACATCACATCTAAGTAGATATACTGTAACTATACTGGGTAGGAGACAGGCAAATATATGTTGGTTTGCAAGACATTCTCTAGATTAGAGAACTCACTTTCTATAGATAATTTGAGCATTTTCTGGGAAAAACAAAAGAATCTTTGTCATAGTGACCCAAATGTTCCAACACAGATTAGTGCTGTTCTTACCATTAACAGACAATGCTATATGTGGTTAACTCAATTAAGATTTGAAATCTATTTTTCATTGTTTTTATCTAACTAAAAAGTTTTGCATCAAAATCTCAATTGACCAAAGCCATGACAGGCAGCAGTAGGGAATAAAGACTCATACGGGAAATTGTGACTTACAAGAGGAGTAAATGGTATGAATTAATGAAAGAAAAGAAGTAAAAGCACTTACATTGTTTATGTTGAAAGCAATAGGGGGATTAATATGTTAAGTGTTCCAGGGAAGACATTTCAGCAGATTTCTGATTGAAGAGGCATGAAATCTGACAGCAAGCACAACTGGGGAAATGCAGTTTGGTTTTATACAGGGCAGAGGGTAAACCGAGCAAAGGTTTGCTTTTCATCAGGCCAGTTTAAAAATGCATGAATGTGAGAAAGAAAGTTGACTGTACTTTTCTTGATTTAAACCTGGTATGATAAATAAGCTTCAGTTATGGAATGTTTTACCTGAGTATAAAGTTAAGGCTCCGTTATTGAATATCTCTAAAGTAGTATATGATGGAAAGGATAAATGAAATTCTTAGCCAATACTTTAACATTGAGCAGGGAATAAGACATGATCTGTGTTGTCCCTTTAGTTGGTTAATGTTCTGACATGTAAATATACAAGGAATCCTTGTGATGACAGCAGAGATCCCTTAGTTGGAAATGCAAATGGACATGTACATTTATATGTAGACAATGCCATATTGTTGTCTGAGAACTGAATTATTTGCAGGGAATGTTAAATAGATTATATGATGTAATGTAGATCTGAAAAATAACAATCAAAGTAGTAGTTTATAAAAGAGAAATAGACTGAATTATTGCAAATAATAAATACAAGTGATCCTCGCTTACCAATGACCTGAAACTCTATTGCTAAGCAACATAGTCATAAGGTACAACATCACGTACAATGGTTATTCTAGCAATCCCAGTTGATTTTGGCAGGCAAATCCTCCATAGTTGCAACATCTTCTGGTCACCTGAGGATGTACACCTTCCTGGTGGCTTCCCCATTGACTTCTCTTGCTGGAAGCCAGCAGAAAAGGTCACAAATGGCAATCACATAAGCATAGGATGCCGCAATGTCATAATTGTAAGTTGGTTGTCAAGCACTCAAATCAAAATCATGTGACCCACAATGGTCACAACTATGGGGATCCATCATAAGAACCCCTTGTTCAGGATCATCATAGCTTGGAACTGTCAGTGAATGAATGGATGCTAAACAAGGACTACCAATATATCGCAAAACAGAGCAAGTCAATGAATTTGTGTATGTTGGGAGAAGGGAAATATGTTGTAAAATTTTTAAGATACACAGATTCTGGTAAAAGATAGTGTAGTTGGTGGTCTGTGGACAATTACAAGGAATAAACGTTGTCAAAAGACATGGGAAAAAATGCAAATAAAATAATGTTTATATTCACTTTATTATATGGTGGGGAGACAAGTATATTGAGAAAAACAAAAAGTTGAATGCAGTGAGAATGGATTAAGACATGTATGTGGTAAAAATAAGGATAATAAAGTTAGAAGATGAATAAATGTGGTTTGAGCAATATGAAAGAGGCATGTTTAGTCATACTGGAGTGGAATGGAATGAATGGAATGAATAAGAAATAGAATTAAATTGCAAAACAAATATATGAAAGACTCAATGGGTTCAGGGAAAAGAAAAAAGATTTTAAAATCATGGTTGGAAGAAATTGATGAGATCCCCCAAAAAGAAAAAGGGAAGTTTAAAAAGCAGAGGTAATAGAAGTGACGGTACCTATGTGCAAAACTAGAATGGTTTTAAAAGATACATTGAATAGCATTGGTATAAATTAGATTTAGCTCTACTCTCTTCTCCTTTTCTTCTTACTTCATGCATTTCACTTCATTGACTTATTATTTTTGCTCTCTTTGGAGATTTGCATAACATTGCTAACCTCAAGAGAAAATAGCACGATGGGATATGTATGCATATTTGTATTCTCATATATTGTATTCTTTTCTTTCTTTTGCATTTCATAAAGGCTTTCAAAAGATTGCTTAGAAATCATAGCCTTTCTGGTATAGTGATTAAAATATTTAATGCAAATCAGCATTCATTAACAAATAAACTGAGATTTACAGTAAGCTTCTTTGATTGCCTTTTAACATATATTAATTGATTCATTTCACCCAGGATAGATATTACAAGTAATTAACAAGGAAGGGTCCTAAATTAGTTGTAGATTATCAGCAGCATAACAATGAAGAAAATGATAAACAAAACATTTGATGTTATCGGAGAACAGGAGACATTTCCATATCTCCAGAAGGGCGGAAAAAAGATGGCCTGATGAGAGAAGGAAGCGGAATAATAAAATGTGTGACATTTAAAACTGTAATGGGAACCATGTGCTGACCAGAGTTTTTCTTGAACATGTCTACTACTTATACAAATATCACTCTGTTAGGCCACCACAGGGAACTCCTTCCCAAATTTTCCAGCTGATTCCTTCCATGATTGCAATTTTGAGTAAATCCAGTAGCCACTATACATAGTCCAGGTGTCAAATGGTTCCCCTGACCAGCTCAGAAGCCAAGCAGAGATCTTTGTCTATGGAGATTCTCAGTCATCCAGGTCAGTGGTGGGATTCAAAAAAAATTGCTACCAGTTCTGTGGGCATGGCTTGGTNTCCAGCTCTGTGCTCCTGTGCAGGGCAACAAAAGAAGACCCAGCCATCAGGTGGGACTTGGGAGGCAGAGAATAGATGGGGCGGGGCCAGTCAGAGGTGATATTGCGAACTACTCAAAATTTCCACTACCAGTTCTCTGAACTACTCAAAATTTCCACTGCTGGTTCTCCAGAACTGGTCAGAACCCAATAAATGCCACCTCTGGTCCAGGTCATGGTTGTCCCAAAGGTGCTTTTTCAAAAGGCAACTAGACTTGAAGACGTTTCATTTCTCATTCAAAAAGGTTCTTCAGTTGAGAATGGAAGAAGATTCTTGGATGAGAAGCAAAACTTCAAGGAAAAATAAAGTCCAGTTGCCTTTTGAAAAAGCACCTTTGGACAAGCAGAGCTCTTCTGACTTTATGTAGTGTGGGACTTGACAGAAATCCCACAGTCATGGCTTAGTTAGCTAAGAATATTCATTTGAAACAAAAATGAAGCCCAAATGAAACAAGGACTTGCTCCTGCCAATGCAAAGGTACAATCTCCCCAGTGATTTAAACCAATAAGGTAAAGGTTCCCCTCGCACATACGTGTTAGTCATTTCTGGCTCTAGGGGGTGGTGCTCATCTCCATTACAAAGCCAGAGAGCCAGCACTGTCTGAAGACGTCTCCGT